>JAODAL010025752.1:0-58029 GCA_025379985.1 Phyllomedusa bahiana | reverse complement strand
AAAAAAAAAAAAAAAAGACCAAGCTCTGCTTACCTACCAAATCATGGTCTTCCACCTAAACTGACAGCCCAGACAAGGAGAGCACTAATTAGAGAAGCAGCCAAGAAGTCTAGGGTCACCCTCTGGGAGATGCAGTGATCCACAGCTCAGATGGACAACTATTAGTTGTGAACTTCACAAATCTGGCCTTTATGAAAGAGTGGTAAGAAGAAAGCCATTTCTGAAAGTCCCATTTACAGTTTACAGAAAACTATGTACGGGACACAGCAAGCATGTGGAAGAAGGTGCTCTGGTCAGATGAGACCAAAATGAACTTTTTGGTTTATATGCCAAAGGCTATGTGTGGAGGAAAGTCAACACTGCACATCACCCTGAACAGACCATCCCCATCGAGAAGCTTGGTGGTGGCAGCATCATGCTGTGGGAAGGCTTTGCTTTAGTAAGAGCTGAGAAGCAGGTCAGTATTGATAGGAAGATGGATGGAGCAACAAAACACCTGAAACTGGGAGGTAGGCTCACCTTCCAGCAGGACAACGACCCTAAACATATAACCACAGCTACAATGGAATGATTTAAATCAAATCATATTAATGTGTTAAAATGGTCCAAAGTCCAGACTTAAATCCCATTGAGAATATGTATCAGGACTGAGCAAGAGCTACTTTGCAATGAAGAATGGCAAAGATTCCAGCCTCTAGATGTGAAAAGTTGGTAGAGATATCCCCCACCAGACTGCAGCTGTCATTGCAGCTAAATGTGATCCTACAAAATAATGACTCCGGGGGCTGAATACATATGCACGCCACACTCTTCAGTTTTTTCATTTGCAAACATTTGGAAAACCATGTTTCATCTTCTTTACACTTCACAAATACTTGCTATTTTGTGCTGCTCTATCACAGAAAACATCAATAAAATACAAGGAAGGGTCTGTAAATATATAGAACAGTTCAAGGTGTATGAATACTTTTGCAACCGATAGATAGATAGATAGATAGATAGATAGATAGATAGATAGATAGATAGATAGATACAAACACACTACTTAAAGAAAGATAGGGATATTTGGCTTTTGATTGAAATTTCAGGACTAACACAAAATTTCTTGAATTTATTTTAAATAAACTAAATGAGACCATCTGTTAACTTTAGAATGCACATGTCCAACCATTCAACGTTTCAGTACTTTTTGCACAACTTGCTGATCTCTAAAAAGGAGCTTCATGGCAAAATTCACAACAAGTATTTGATTCATAAATTGCCCCATATATTTAGGAGATCAATTTGAATTGGGATTTAAACATGCTCATCATGCTGTTCACATTTTGACATCATGAGACTAAGATAACACCTTACAATTGATCAACAGCACCTCGCCACGTGAGGCTTCAAGCAGGATGCTTTCAGACGGAAGTGGACACTGATTTTAGAGTGTCACAGAGTGTCATCAGTAGGTTGTATCAGAGGTACAAAGAGACTGGAAGAGCCACAGAAAGGCAAAGAAGTGGATGTCCTTCATGCATCATCTTGCATAAGTCAGAGAGCTTCTCTGATGGATGAGTTACCAGTGGCCTCAGTGCTGTTCAGTGATGAAAGTCAATTCATTCTGAGTAAAAATGATGGCCACCAACTATGGTGGAGAGCGCTATGCATCAGCCAGGTCAGGTACCGGTTACATAGTTACATGCTGCATTGTGTGAACCTGGACTTAAAAGTCAATCCTTGCTACAGTTAAAAAAAAAAACAAAAAAAAAACCCTCCCGATTCTTTTGGGAGTCTTCTGGATATCAGGATGAAGGAGGGTGGGGTTCATGTTAGTTTCATCCAGAAAGTGGTCTTTTCTGGGCTAATTAGTGGTGTTCCTGGGGCGGGGCCTAAAATTCCCTGACTGTACATTAAAAAGTTTGCAAGTATGATGTATACATAGACACCATAACCTGACGGAAGCCAAGAGAGTGTAATTTTAGTATCTGGGAGACATATGTTGGGATTTGCCGTCTGGAATAGTAGAGAGAGTTCTCCCATTCTAGAGCAGGATACAATAAAAAATTTTTTTTTTTTAAATATAGGAACCCTATGCATAATGGTTGGCATGAGTAGCCTGTTGTATAGCTCTAATGAACACTGCAAGCTGCAGTGTTAGATCTGGTTCACATCTGCCATTGAGGTTTGAATTGAAACCTTTAGCACAAAGGAGGGACTAGACCAGTGTAGATTGCTTTAGAGCTTTCAATAGTATTTCAGATCATCCGGTATAAAAGTGATTGACGAGAAAACAACTTTTAAAAAAGTTAAAAGTCGTATTCAATAAAAAAAAACACATTCTAAGAGACTTACTAAAGGGGCTATCCACGGGAAAATGGAAAAAACAAAAAAAAAAAATGTAACACACATAAATTTATATATATATGTGTGTTTTCAGCACTGACGCTGCTGGTGGTGTTCCCTGTACTCTATTTCCTTCCTGTTCCTGTAAATGGTGCGTGACTGCTGCTGCCAGTCACTAACTCCAGTGGCCATGTGCCATTTCCTTGACATTTATTTTGTTTGCTTTTTAAGCCAATGTGTCTTATTTTGGGTTTTTTATTTTTTACCTAGACAACTCATTTAATACTGTCTATGATACAGGCACATGATGCACTAAATTTATCACAAGGGCGCATGCGGTGTGACTTCAAACTTTTCCTTAAATCACCTCTTAGTTGCCCTAGCTTAATTTAATATTTTGTGCTAAAAGAATGGCACAGTTTTACCAAATCTGGTGCATTTTACAACCCTACTTAGCCATGTCCTTATTTCTAGATACTTTTCAAAATTGCTTAGTGAAGGTGTAAAACGCGTAAATTTGGTTCAGTTGACATTAGGCATATCTTGTGTAATTTATCTAAGGCTATGTTCACATCTACATTACAGGATGCATTTGTAGCCTCCATTGCAAATTCCGTTAAAAATTATGGAAAAAATAGTGCAGCACGCTGCATTATTTTTTTTGTTTAAACGATGGACGTCATGATGGAAACCTAACATACCTCATAGTATTCTATGAGGTCTACTGGGCTCCATTGGTTTCTGACATGAAATGGATATGGTTCCACCTTTGCAATGGATTCCCTAAAGAGAACCTCCGACACAGATGTAAACCTGGCCTAAACTAAGCATCAGAAAATGTACATTGTATAACCCAAAATTTGAATGATTTGGAGAAAGCAGGTTGGATTCCTACCCTTACAGATTTCCAACCTTTTTCAAACTCTTCTGCTGCCTTCCACTATTGACATGGAATTAAAAAGAAGACAGTACTCGCCTTCTCCGGTGCCACTGTTGTATACATCACCCACATGATAGTGGGTCAATCACGGGCCTCAGTGGTCACCTGCTGTACATGCAGGCATGAGGCTGTTGATGCAGTGATTGACTCACAGTCACGTGAGCAATGTAGGTGATCTCATCGGTGGTGTACTGAAAGGGGTTGTCTCTTAAAGTTTCATAGGATGCATGAATGAAATAATGCTGCTTTGCTCTGTCACTTCCTGGTTAAACTGTCTGTAATTAGCATAGGAGCTCCTTGTATTCAGACTTCTCTGTTTTAGTCTAGATTAAATAAATTACCTTCTCTGAGGTCTGGAGAAGCTTCTGAGCTAATGTAAACAGTAGAGTAATTACTGTCTTTTGTCTGAAAGATCAGATAACACACAAGCTCTCACACCGCAACCTGTGTGATGAGGTCACTCCCTGCTATCAGAACAAACAGCAGGGGAGAAGGAGTACACGGGTCGGTCACTAGAGAAACTAGAAAGCCCTCAGAAGGTGATAAAATCACTTGTAGCTCCTTAACAAGAAAACATGAACAAAGCAATATATTTGGAAAACGTCTTCATTTAGTGTTCCCTACATTTTGAAAGCTATTCTTTGTAGTGAGACAACCCCTTTAAGCAGCAGTAGACCTTAACAGGGTTAGTATCATTTTTTTATTCCATGTTAGTAGGGGTGTTTTAAAGAAAAGGTTGAAAACCATTTTAATGCAGGCCTTGTGCACATGGTGGTAATAGGTTATCCAACAATTTCAGATATAAAAAAATGCTACATTACATGCTGTATCACGGGTCTATTCTCCATTAGGAGCATTGCCACCATGAAAGTATATCTCCAGCCTACAGCACTAGATGGGGCAACACATGGTTCTGGAGTATGAAGATGCAGGAGACCACGTGCATGATGTCTAATTCATCCACACTTAGAGGTTTTCTCACATGTAGGGACAGGAGATTAAAGACTTTTTCTAAGTACATTGCTTTGTAGATTCTTCTTTCATCAGGAGATAGGTAAGATTTTATCTCCTCTAAGAGCACACAAATTTCTCTGGTTACAACCATCTCTCCCTGATTCCTGTTATCTTTCATTGCTCTAAGCTACCATCAGTCACTTAGTCCGTCCATGGCGAGTCACCTCCTGCAGAGTCTTATCTCTAGCTACAGACTGTGAAAGCTTCTCATTTAGCTAAGTAAACACTCTTTAGAGCTTTGAAGCCTGTGTAAATACACCGAGTGCAAGAAATTTCTAAAGTGTAACAGGAATAGCTAGGAACAGCAGAGCTGATGTGTCAATCATTGCTATAGATCCACCCACAGCCTAAACAGCATGTGTGATTCTAAAGCTGGCTGTGGCTTTGTGAAACTGTATAGTGAGAAAACCCCTTTAAAGAGAACCTGTCATATAGGAAATGCAGTTTAATCTGCGGGCAGCATGTTGTGAAGCAGGGGGAGCTAGCATTGTGGCAAAAAATTCTATGCAACTTGTAATTTGCTCAACTCAATCTCAATTTTAGTCCAATGGGCAGTCCTACTTGGTGATTGAGCATGCATCCAGAAATAGCTTTAATGGGCTAATGTTCCTCATTAGGGAGGGGTACCATGTAGGAGTGTGGAGACTTATACACTGTTAGTTGCTCCAATAAAATATATATTTTAAAGGGATAATGGGAAATAAGCAAGGACTCTAATAACACCACCTATTGAATGTAGTATTCCTGATTGCAAGGCTCAATAAGTCAGATGTGCCAATAGGTGGCACTGCAGAGTGCTAGCTCCATGAGCTGTTTAGAATATATTTAAAGGAAATGAGTCATCAGAAAACGACCTATTGTTTAAGTCAAGTTTTTTCATTTTCCATATCACTAGCAATATTTTTTTTATAAATCCTGACACTTCCTTTTCTGTAGTGAAAACTTTTTGGCAGTCTTCTTATTATTGGCACAGGCAGGATTACACTAAAAGGTGACACCAATGTGTATAAATAACGCAGGATCCATCATTTACATTAGGAGATAGTCACAGTTCCTCCTCCATCCCTGCACAGTGTACTCTTCCAAGTTCACAGAGCATGCATGGAAAACTCTCCTACAGAAGTCAATGGGTCTGCTCCTGTTCACAGGCTCCTATGTCCATGAAGCCGCCTCCATAATCATACACAGACAATAGAATATAAAAAATCTACAATTAGAAAATAAAAATGGCTAAGAAGAAAAAAATATGTATCAGTATCTGGTTTTAATTCGTAAAACCAAAACAAAAATATTGGTGATAGATTCTCTTTACATTTCATTGGAGCTACTAATATAGTATAAGGCTATATCTACACGGCACTGGTTTTTTGGCCTGTTTTGCATTTTATTGTGCGTTTTTTGTGTGCTTTTTTTTTTTTTTTTACAGAAATGCTAAGCATTATTATTGCTATGGATTTCTGCCAAAAAGGCGGCAAAAAGCTTCCAACGTTTTACATAGACTCAATAGTAAATTTTCTGTCTTGCTCAGTTGTTTTTTGCAAGATGTTTTAAAAAACAACCAACAAAAAAAAATGTTCTCTGGAGACAACAGAACGTTTTTACTATTAGGCTATTTTCACACGGCTTAAAATGGGGCGTATCTTGCCCCGTATTTCGCACCGTACTGCGCTTAATACGGGGCGAGATACGTCTCGGTCATTACGGTAATCCACAGTTCTCATAGAGAACTATGGATTACGTCTCCTCTCCCCGCTCGCACAATACGAATACGCGCCGTGAATAATGAATGTTTATGGGGCCGGGGGGCTGCCGCACCCCTCCCCCCACTCCCAAGCACACAACGTAATTGCGGGCGAAATACATCCCACAATTATTGCCGTGTGAACTTAGCCTTGGGGGCCATAAACACGGCGTGTTTGAATACGATTTTGGATCCGTGTTGGATCCGAAAAACGTTGCATTGATCGGATCTAACGCGTACGCAACACGCAGCTGTGTGTTTGGATGTGTGTTGGATGCAGCAGGATTACACCCTATAGTTTTAAATAGGGCTCCTGCTGCGTCTTTCAGACCAATAATTGACATGTCACTTCTTGGGACAGATCCGAAAGACACAATGAGATGCACATCGGCGATCACTCATGTGAACGCCGATGCGTGTTTCAAGTTAAAAGCAATGTACATTACACTGCACATTATTAGATACGTGTTTGGGTCCATTTGGGATCCAACAGACGGATCCAAACACGTATCTAAAAGCGTATGATCACATGGACTCAACACGCCATGTGAACATGCCCTTAAAGTCTATCGGACCTCTTTCCAGTCGTTTTTTTCAATGTTTTTAGAAAACTAAAAACTCTGAAAAAACAGCCATTTTTGTGTGCAGTGGAGACATAGCCTTAGTCAGTACACGCCTACATGGTGCTTCTCCCTAATGGGGAGTATTACTCCTTTTGAGCTACACCTGTAACGGTCAGCAGTAGTGGACCCACTGGACCAGCGATGGTATGAGCCACAGCAGGGAGTGGAATCTAAGTAGGTCCCGGTTTTCACCAGAGCCCGCCGCAAAGCGGGATGGACTTGCTGCGGCGGAGACTACCAGGTCACTACCCCTGACGTAACTTGCTTGCGGTGGCAGCCGAGGTGTAGCGTGGTACAAAAACGTAAGGCAAACTCGGAGTGGGGGACAGGCGGTAATGGTTTGTAGTCAAGAGACGGAGGCAAATGGTACGGTACACGATATATCAGGCAAGACTCAAGGAACACTTTCTATCTAGGCAATAAGGCACTAAAGTTTTGGCAAGGGGATCAGGAAGGGACAGGCTTAAATAGAGGCAGTGTCCGGCAATAGGAAATCACCGGTACGTTGGCCCTTTAAATTTAACACTGCCACCGCACGCGCCCTAGGGAGACAAGAGACATCAGCAGGAGCGCGACTGGGTGAGTAAGGCAGAGACTGGGCAGCAGAGCGAGCGCGGTCGGGTTGCGGTGGCACTCGCCAGCGGGAGAGGGTTGTGCCTGGGACCCGAGGTGAGAGTCACAGGGGCACCGTGACAACACCTAAAGCCAACCAGTATTCTACTCTGAATTGATGAGGGACAACCTCCCCCCACCACTCAGGTAAATATCTAGTTTGATCTAATCCCATTGAGATGCAAGGCTCAATGAGTTGGCTGTGAATTAAGAAACACTAGGTGGCGCTACAAGAGTCCTATCTAATTTCTCATGAGCCCTCTAGAATGTAAAGAAACAGCTGTCAGTCACTGAGTAGGACTGCCCACTGGACTCCTGGGTCCAGAATGAGCAAAGGCTTTGATCAATAAATGACATGTTACACAGAATCTTTTCACACAACACTATAAATCTGCTCAGCTCCTCCTGCTCCATAATATGCTGCTGGCAGATCAGTTTGCATTTTCTTTGTGACAGGTTACTTTTAAGTCTTCATGTAGTAAATACTGGGGAGGTAAAGGCTTTAATCATTTTGTTTAGTACGTGTCATACATGCAGGTCAGCTTAGCTTTCCCCAGACCTTTATTATCAGTTTGACAATACAGTATAGAATTATTTTGCACCAATCCATGTGAAAAAAGTGGTTCACCGGAGGGGACGGAGGAGGGGGACTGTTCCAGCCTAAGGCTACGCTCACCTCTTCACGATCTAATGAAGATTTAAGTGCTGAGTTTGTGCTTAAACGCTCAATAGATCTGTTGACATTCTGCATCCAATGCAAGTCACTAGGAGATTTTATTCCCCATCCACATGCAGTGAAAAAAATCCATGCAGAATGCTAATGACTTGCACGGATTCCGCAAGGAAAAGCCACGGATTAGCCCCAATTACACTCTGTAAGCACATTCATGGCAGAAATCCAAGTATCAGCTTCAGATTTCTGCAGTAGATTCTTTGGCGCCAGATTTGCCTGTGGCAAGTGCTGAACCTGTGAACGGAGCCTTACTGGAGATTAGCTGTTATTGGAGGAAGCGGTCTATTACAGTCCTTAAGAGCGAGAACCACTCTTTGCAGCCACTTCTAGCTGTGGCTAAGACAGGGACATCTCAGTTTCTATGGCCAGGTTTGCACGGCGTCTTTTTGCACGCTTTTTGACAGGCAAAATTCTCATGTTTTCCATGATTATGCATCAAAATGTGTGCAAAAAATGCGATATTACGGTCCCATTGACTTAAACAGGGATGTGTCCATCAGAAATACAGCTGCGCTTTTTTACAACATTACGCGCTGCGCAAAGAAACAAGAATGCAGGAAGATTATCCATGTGTAAATGCAGCAAAAAATTGATCAAATGTAAAAATGAAGTTTCCTGTACTAAGAAAAATGTATAAAATTAAGCTTAAAAATAAGAACCAGAAGGCACTTCAAATTAAAATCAGCGTAAAAAGTATGAAAAACCACCGCGTTTCTCCTGTGAAAAAAGTGTTTATTTTACTGCTAAATAATAAGTCTTGTGAATAAAGCCTAAGATGTTCTTATAAAGCATGAAAGGAGGGGTTTTCCTGGCTGGATATTACTTGTATAGGGTTATTCTTATCTTATAAAGTGATGGCATATCGCTAAAATTGGTGGTGGTTTGCTCTCAGGCACCCAACTGATCCAGAGCATGAATTAGCTGCAACATGTTTTTCTATACACAGTGATGCTCCTGGCTGTGCACGAAGCTGCAGATTGGTGCCCTTAAATCAGGGAAACTACAACTCCCATCATGCATTTATATAATCTATAACAGTGGTCATGATGGGAGTTGTAGTTTCCCAACAGCTGGAGGGCCGCAGTTTGAAGACCACTGCCTTATATTAATGGGGCTGTGACACTGTTTCCCAGAAAATTTTGAAGGGTTCATAACACTAATTCAGCAATGCAGCACCTTCATTCTAAGGCTATGTTCACACGGCTTATTTTGGGGCGCATTTCGCCACGTATTTCGCGGCATACTGTGCTCTATTATGAGCGAAATGCGCCCCATATTTACGGTAATCCATAGTTCTCATAGAGAACTATGTAGTGCGCCTCCTCATAAGTGACAAGCGAAAGCGCCGCGAGTAATGCATGTCTATGGGGCCGGCGGGCTGCTGACCTCCCTGCACCCCGGGAGTACGCGCCAATCAGCGCGACTCCCGAACACCTGGCGTAATTCCACGGCGTACTGTACGCTCCGCAATTAAGCCATGTGAACATACACTGAGAATCATAGGAGGTTCCAGAGGTCAAACCCCCACGATCACAAAGTGATGGCATACCCTCCTCTAATTCTGATGCGGGTTAGCTCTATTGCAATGGGGCTAACCCATGTTTGCCCACACCCCCACCGGGATCCAATGAGGATCCGCTCAAAAGAATGAACATGTTCATTCTTTTTTTTTTTTATGTAAGTCACGGATTTTGATGAGGAAATCAATGCGGAATTCACGTTTAAATCCTTATTAAAATCCATTATGTGAACAGACCCTAAATCTGCACCAAAGTTGACAGATTTTACTGCCAATGTTGTCTTTTCCCACTAAAGTAAATACAGCAAAAGCTGAAATAAAATCTGCAACAAATCAACAACCAAATCTGTAGCAATTGGTGCAGATCTAGGCTAAGTTCACATCACTCATTGTTTTACAGTAAAATAAGCAATTATGTCAGAGAAGAAACCCGCTTGTTTTTTCATGTGTTTTATGCGCGTTTTCTTATTTCAGTGTAACTTCGGTTTTGCTGCATATTTTTGGGGCGTTTTTTCAGTACATGGAGCTTCCTTGTACCTGAAGTATCTTTGATGCGTTTTCGCACTGATAACGGTCTTGCACTCCCGTGATTTTGTACAGCATGGAACATGACAAACAGTGCACAAAAAAATTCAGCTGTGTGTCTGATGCGCACTTATTCCCATCTAAGTCAAAGGGACCCTAATGTCATGTTTTGATGCACAATTTTAAAAAAAACGGTGATTCCGGCCTAAGGCTATGTCTACACAACACATGAAAACGGTCGGATTTTCGGCGGTTTTAGTACTTTTTTACTTAAATACAAGAAAATGACCTGTAGTCTACAGAGGTTGGGTTTTTTTTTCAGATCGGTTTCTGGCGCCGGCAGTTTTAGGAACATGATATAACATCCGCAGGCGTCTTACATTTTTCCATCGCTTTCCCTTACATTCAATTGGAAAAAAAGCTAAAACTGACCGTGGTTTTTGCGCAAAATGTGACAAAAACCATGGTCGTACGTTGGACAAAAAGCCGTCAGCTTTCCAACGGTTTTTGTCCTATGCTGTGTGGCCCTAGCCTAAGGCTGAGTTCACACGGCTTATTTTGGGACGTATCTTGCGCTGTACTGCGCGAAATACGGGGCGAGATACGTCCCAGTCATTACGGTAATGCACAGTTCTCATAGAGAACTATGGATTACGTCTCCTCTCCCTGCTCGCACAATACGGCGAGCAGGGAGATAAGTGTCATGTCAATTACTAGTGGCGAATACGCGCCGCTAGTGATGAATGTCTATGGGCCGCCCCCCACCCCGCCCCTGTACAAACTGCCTAATTGCGGGGCGAAATACGTCCCGCAATTATGCCATGTGAACTCAGGCTAAGGATGAATGTGCACAAGACAGATTTCTGCATAAATCTGTACACGTCAATCCCACAGTGGATTTTAATATCAGCCATGTGTATGGGAGTTCCCAAATCCCATTCCTGCATGGCGGAAATTTTCCATCAGGAAACTGACCTGTGGTGCAGATTCATCCGCAGTATATCAATACGTATTTACCCTTACAGCAAACCCACCGTGAGAATGTACTCAAACAGTTTCGAGTTTTTCGGGTGGAATGTCCTATGTGAAATTTCCATCCCACCGATTTGGTAATTTTCTTTTTCCGAACAAAGAATATTGAGTATGTCATGACATACCCGAAAGCTTGCTGCTGAGATCTAAGGAAAACAAGGGGAAAGGCTCACAGACGATTTTGGATGGGCATCAAAGCAGCCCCCATAAAATCTCAGGCCATGAGATAGAGGCAGCTATACCAAGATGGTTTTTACAGGGCAGAAGTAGAAAGAGTAAATTTTCTGCTGCCTGGTTACTGGAAACAGAATAAATCTTACATAACACTGCATTAAAGGAAACCTCTCAAGTTGAATCTCTGCTATCAGATCTGTGAGCAGCATTTTATAGAGCAGGAAAAGCTGATCAGATTGATAAAGTGTTTTGTAGAAAATTCACTTAAATTTCTGCTTATTCTGTGCTAAGGAGTCCAGTGGGCGGTCAGATCAGTGATTGACAGCTATCACTGTATGCACACTCAAACATGGAAGACTGTCAGACATCGTTAAGACTACCCATTGGACTCCTTAACCCAGAATAAGCAGAAATTTAAATCTATACATCTTTAAATTACAAGTTCTACAGGATCTTTCTCCACAAAACTATACTTCAATCTGTTCACCTCATGCTCTATGATGTGCTGCTGGTAGATCGGACTGCACGTTCAATATGACGGTTTCCCTTTAAGAAACCACTTAAAATACAATACAATATTAAAGGGGTTGCCTGGTAAAAAAAAAAAAAAAAAAAAAAAAATTGTCATTGGGGCCAGGGGGGCCCAAAATAGAAAAAAAACCTAATACTTACCTAGCTGTCCTCCGCAGCTGATGCTCCCGAGCTGGTGGGAATGTGGTCATCTCGACTTCTGGGCTCTCAACCCAACACAGAAAGGCTTGTGCTCCATTCACCTAGGCTAGGTTCACGCTTGCGTCACTGATTCCATTGGGGATGATGAAAAAAATAGAGCAGCGAGCTGCACTCTTTTCTGATGGATATGTGGACACCATGACTGAAGTCCGACGGAACCACTGATGCAAATGATGCCTTACAATGAAGGCTGAGCCCCTCCAGCATGTCGGGACCAGAACTTAGAAGTCCGGAGGAGCAGATCGCAGGCAGCTCGGGAGCAACAGTGCCAGGTAAGTATTAGTTTTCTATTTTAGACCTGCCTGGCCCCAATGACATATACAGTATCTCACAAAAGTTAGTACACCCCTCACATTTTTATAAATATTGTATTATATCTTTTCATGGGACAACACTGAAGATATGACACTTTGATACAATCTAAAGTACTCAGTGAACAGGTTGTATAACAGTGCAAATTTGGTGTGCCCTCAAAATAAGGGTATGTTCACACGGTTTTGCTGCGTATTTGCGAGATGCGCACTGAAATTACGGTAATCCATTGTTCTCAAAGAGAACAATGGATTACGCCTCCTCTCACCGCTCATAGAATAAGTATTGCTCGTATTGTACACGCGGGGAGATAACTGACATGTCAATTACTTGCGGCGAATACGCGCCGCGAGTAATGCATGACTATGGGGCCGGCAGGCTATACGTGCCGCAGTACATCGTGTGAACATAACCTAACTCAACACACAGCAATCAATGTCTAAACCAATGGCAACAAGAGTACATACATCCCTATGTGAAAATGGACAAATTGTGCCCCATTTTCCCTACATGTTGTCATGTGACTCATTAGTGTTACATGGTCTAAGGTGTAAATAGGGAGCAGGTGTGCTAAATTTGTTATTGCTTTCGAACTCACTCATATTGGATTACTTCAATAATGTCCTGTGGTCTAATGAGACCAAGATAAACTTATTTGGTTCAGATGGTGTCAAGTGTGTATAGTGGCAACAAGGTGAGCAGTATTAAGACGAGTGTGTCCTGCCTACAGTCAAGCATGGTGGGGGAATGTCATGATTTGGAACGCCATTTGTGCTGCTGGCTGTGGGGAGATACAGTTCATTGAGGGAACCATGAATTCCAACATGTACCGTGACATACTGAAGCAGAGCATGATCCCCTCCCTTCAGAAACTGGGCTGCAGTGCAGTATTTCAACATGATAACGACCCCAAAAATACCTCCAAGACGACCACTGCCTTGATAACGAAAATGAGTGTAAGGATGCTGAACTGGCCGAGCATGTCTCCAGACCTAAACCCTATTGAGTATCCTCAAACAGAAGGTCTCTAACATCCACCAGATCCGTGATGTCATCATGGAGGAGTGGAAGAGGATTCCAGTGGGTACAACCTTTGAAGCTCTAGTGAACTCCATGCCAAAGAGAGTTAAAGGGATTGTCTCACTACAAGGATTGCTTCTTATGTTAAAGATCTTGCAATATATGTCCATTAACAGTGTCCTACCTATTCTGAGATATCCCCTCTTGTATGGGCTCCATCAACTCCTCAGGTCACTATAGCTACAGACCTGTTTGATCTCTCCTGATAGGCTGCCAGCACTGGTTGCTATAGCTATAGACCTGGCTTCTACTGCAGCCTAGTGGAAACCAGTAAACATGCCCTTGGATTCAAAGTGAAACCAAGAAAACAGGACTGAGGTAAGATGAATCAATGTAGTGAGACAACCCCTTTAAGGCAGTGCTGGAAAATAATGGTGGCCACACAAAATACTGACACTGTGGCACAATTTTTCCATTTTCACTTAGGGGTGTGCACATTGTTGTTGCCATCAGCTTAGACTGTAATTGCTGTGCGGGGAGTTATTTTGAGGGGACACCAAATTTACACTGTTATACAAGCTGTACACTGACTACTTTACATTGTATCTTCACTGTTGTCCCATGAAAAGATATAATACAATATTTACAAAAATATCACATCTGCTGTGAGATACTGTAACTTTTTTTTTTTTTACCAGACAACCCCTTTAAGGGCATGTCCCCACGGCAGAGGACAAATACCGGTCGGTTTATCGACCAGTATTTGTCCTGTTTTAGTGTTGTCCCCACGGCCGCGGGGGGGGGGGGTGGGGGGGGCGGCTTTTCTCCCCAATAAGCGAAGAAAAGCCCTCCCCCTTCCCATTCACATATTCCGTCCGGACAGAAGAATGTGCATGTTCAATCTTTTTCAGGCGGCCGGCAGTTTGAAAAACCACTGGGCGGAAAACCGTGCAGTGGGGACTGCTGCACGGGTTTTCCATAGAAGCCGAGACCGAAACCGCCTAAAAAATTGTCCGAAAACCGTGCCGTGGGGACATGGCCTAAGTGACTTCATATACAAACTTCTGCAGGTATTATAAGAGGCAGCTGGTGCGAGGCATTTTTTTTTTTATTTACCATATATCCAGGCTTTACTCTGTTGCAAAAATAGAACAAACTCCTTTTGTCCTTATTATAGTGCAATTTGGGTTCTGGGTTTAAAGGAACCTTCTGTTGAGCAATATTTATTTTTATTTTGGCATTTTAACCACATAGGCCAAGATTTCACCATGTTCTTGTATAAAAAAAAAAGCATGAAATATCCTGTATGGTATAAAATAACACAAACAAAATCTCTAACTGTAAAAGATCAGATTTTCTCCGGGTAATAAAGAAAAAAACATAGTGCTCTGCATGCAAATTAGAGACAAGCGTCTGTCATTTCAGAAAACATAATGCTGTGTAACATGGCTTTGGCCGTCTGTGCCCAGGAATGGATCTCCCTTTGTGATTTGCATGCAGGGCAGTGTACTTGGACATACACCCTTGAATTTTTGCATATGATGCGTCTATTCATATAACTAATCCACTTTAATATAACTGTATCAGAATAAAGCAGGTCATGAGATCAGTACTTTGTTTTGTTTTTTTGGCTACCTTCATGACACTTATGATACTTATGCACAGTTGGCATTGAAATCCGGAAAATCCCAAGAAGTACAGTGTATGCCAATGTGTTTATAGACATTAATAACTATATGTCAAAACTGTATGCCAAAAGGGTGTTATTTTGACATCAATTTGCCAGCGTAGGTCTGAATCCTGCAGCTTCTGTACAATTGCAGAAAAGTTCTTTTCAAGGTATACTTTTTGTTTTCACAGATCTGTGCAACTGTATAGACATATAGTTGCATACATTAAGTATATGTACAGTGAGGCATTCCCTCCAAAAATAATCGCTAAACCCAAAGTCAATCTAGACTATGGAAATCTGTGATTGTGGTAACATAGTGATCAAGTCAGGTTTTCTCGCAATCAAGTGATCGCTGACAACTCAACGGTAATCATGACAGCTAGAAATCAGGCGGTGCTAACTGGATAAGCATACTAGTCACACAAACTTCTTACATGATTGCCGTGCGCTGTGTTTTGGAAATGCCCTCACTTTTTGTTTTTGACCGCTTTTTTTTTTTTTTATTTAATAAACCGTAAAATCAAAATCTGCAAAAGTAAAACTTAATACACCAAATCCCGGTACCAAAATTTGCACTGCATACAGTTAAGTAAATCTCATATTTCGGATGACCATCCCTGTTATCCCCCCGTCCATCTACTCTCGGTTTAGGGCACTTACCGTTCTGAATAGAAAATAACCATCTTCCAAATCCATCCGGGTGAAGCTGAGGCCAAAAACTAGCGTCCTGTCCTTAGCGTCCTACTCTCCACTCCCTGCCCCTGTTTTGCACTTTTGTGCCCCTGTGACTCTCACAGCTGAGTTGCACTTGTGCCCGACTGCTTTGCACGCTGCTTCTTACACTCGCCAACAATATCAGTGCAAACTGACTTTCTCTCTTCAATTCTCCTGTCTTCGGGCAATGTCTTTCAGCCACCCTTCAATTACCTCTGTCACCCCTCATGCCCACTTTCTCACTCCCCCCCACTTGTACACTATATAAACATAGCTCAATGCCAGTATTGCCTCCCTAAAACTCCCACTGTACTTTCTGCACTCCTCACTTATCTATTGTCTGCTGCTTCTTCTGTCTTTTAATTTCTTTATCTCTCTTTCTCGTTCTTTCCTTCTTTCGGCCTAGCTGGTAAACAAATCCTCTCCCCCTCCTATCTCCTCCCCTGCTGGGTGTTACAGACTTGGGCCTGTGTTTAACCCTCAGATGCCCGCCCCCCTCCCTGGGAAAGATGTCTGATCACTTCCTGCAGCTCCTGGGTAATGCAGACCATGTGACGAAGGTAAAGAATGGGCATGCTGCAACTAGTCACTGCTTCTCACTGCTATTACAGGTTCAATCAATCAATCACTGCTCCTGATCACTAACTGCTTTGCAGCGCTTTTTCTCCAGAAAGAGATTAACACTGTAATTCTGCCGTCATATAATAAATCTTTCCAGAAACAACTTCAGAAATTGTAGGTATTGATTTTTTTTTTTTAAATATGTGCAAAGCACTGAGTGTCATATAAAGTGCATAGATATGTGCGTGTATATATATATATATATATATATATATATATTTATATATATATATACAAAAAGCACACTGCAGATGATAAGATACATGCAGATTTTAGATACGCATCCCAACATCGGCTGTGTGCTGCTGTTCTTGCATGTATGTTGCAGCCATGACAGCATGCACAAGCACAGTTTGGTTCATACTGCTTGGTGCTGGTCATTTTAATGTTATATATATGTGTGTATGTGTATATATATATATATATATATATATATATATATATACACACACACACACACACATATAATGAAAATATAAATATATGTCTATTAATCTGGCAAGCTTGATATGTATAGCTCTAAAATTATATATATATATATATATATATATATATATATTAAAAATGTATATAGAGCTATACATATCAAGCTTGCCAGATTAATATAGACATATTTTTTATGTTTTTTTATGTAAGTGCCCATATATACACACACAGGGCCGCCATACAGGGGGTACAACCAGTACTCCCGTATGGGGCCCGGCGGCGCAGCCGCCGAACCAGGCTCTGCCTGGCCCACAGTGTGGGCCCCGAGCTCCTGCGGGCCCGGAGGCAGTGCCGTCGCTCCCCGGGCCCGGCCCCGCGCAGCCGGTCACTGAGCGCATCGAGCCCCGCGTCCCGAGCGCTCAGAGACCGCCCCGGGAGTTGGGGACTAATGTCCCCGACTCCCGGGGCTGCGCGGTGTCAGCGGAGCACAGCGCCACTAGCGCTGCGCTCCGCTGATCTCCCTGGCAGTCTGAAGGCCTAACGCCTTCAGCCTGCCAGGCACAGGCCCCTACTGCTGACGTAGGCGGCGTGGTGACGTCACTTCACCGCGCCGCCTATGCAGGGCGGCAGTACGGATCCGGCGGCATCACTGACGGCCGGGACTGGGAGCTGGAGCCAGGTAAGTGGCTGTTTTGTTGTTTTTTTTGGGGGGGGGGGTTTTAATATACATAAGGAAGCGGCCCTGCTACCTCTCGCTGAAGGGGGCCCTGGCTACCTCTCGCTAAAGGGGGCCCTGGCTACCTCTCGCTGAAGGGGGCCCTGGCTACCTCTCTCTAAGGGGGCCCTGGCTACCTCTCTCTAAAGGGGGCCCTGGCTACCTCTCTCTAAAGAGGGGCCCTGGCTACCTCTCTCTAAAGGGGGCCCTGGCTACCTCTCTCTAAAGGGGGCCCTGACTACCTCTCGCTACAGGGGGCCCTGGCTACCTCTCTCTAAAGGGGGCCCTGGCTACCTCTCTCTAAAGGGGGCCCTGACTACCTCTCTCTGAAGGGGCCCTGGCTACCTCTCTCTGAAGGGGGCCCTGGCTACCTCTCTCTAAAGGGGGCCCTGGCTACCTCTCTCTAAAGGGGGCCCTGGCTACCTACGCTGAAGAGGGCCCTGGCTACCTACGCTGAAAGGGGCCCTGGCTACCTCCTCAAGGGGGCCCTGGCTACCTCTTTTAAAGGAGGGCCCTGGCTACCTCATCTCTAAAGGGGGCCCTGGCTACCTCCTCTAAAGGGGCCCTGCTACTCTCTCCAAACCCTGAAACCGACCTCTAAGATGAGGCCTGTACCTTCTCTAAAGGGGGCCCCTGCTCCCCTCCTCAAAAGGGGGGCCCTGCCCCTCTCTTAAAGGGGGCCCGGCTCCCTAAGCTGAAGGGGCCCTGGTCCCAAAAAAGCTAAAGGGGGGCCCTGGCTCCCTAACGCTAAAAGGGGGCCTGGCTAAAACCTCTAAACGGGGGCCCTGGCTACCTAACCTCTAAAGGAGGGCCCTGGCTACCAAACCCTCTAAGGATTCCATCCCCACCTTCCAAACCCGTAGAATACTCGACCTCTAAGTTATGGCCTGTACCCGCTCTCCCACCCCTGGGAAGTTTGTACAGAGGTGTGGAACGGATGCAGAAGAGAAGGGAAAAAGAACGACTCCTCAGATAGGACGTCTCAGGTGAGTCCCTGGATGTAAGGGGTTATGTTACTTCTATATTGGATCAGTGCTGTATTCACTGTAATGTGACCTGAGCTGGTGTCTGACCTCTATGGGTCTCTATTTATGGCGGGTGTTTGTTAGGTTATATACCTGATCTGGTGTCTGACCTCTATGTGGTCTCTCTCTGGCGGTGTTGTAGGTTATACCTGAGCTGGTGTCTGACCGCTATGTGGTCTCTATATGGCGGTGTTGTAGGTTATACCTGAGCTGGTGTCTGACCTCTATGTGGTCTCTATATGGAGGTGTTGTAGGTTATACCTGAGCTGGTGTCTGACCTCAATGTTTTGGTCTTTCGCTCTCCATATGGTGGTGTTATATCGAGGTGTTAGTATTAGTGGCGGTGTTCTAATGTTGTTTATCTGTTGTAAGAGTGAGGGAACACCCGACCCTGTGATAGGAGTTACACTTTCTTTCTTTCTGGTGTGTATTTTAGAAGGTGGTGAGGTGCGTGACCAAGGGAAATATGGAAAAGGATATTGTATGTGGGTGGTTGGGGATATTGTATGTGGGTGGTGGGGGATATTGTATGTGGGTGGAGGGGATATGGATGGAGCTACTTAGCCCTGTGTCTATGATGTGTGAGACAGACAGGTATGTGACTCTCTTGCTCTTGTTCTACACAATACTGTTCTGTTTTTGCACACTGTCTTATGTGGTAAAATGGGCGCGTTTATATCCTAGAGGCCGTTTTTTTTTTTGCTGGGGGCGGGGCGATCGTCTTGCTGAGGGCGGGGCGATCGGTTGCTGGGGGCGGGGTTTACAGGGGGGGGCCCAGGTGCTTCAGCTGTATGGGGCCCTGAAATTTCTGTTGGCAGCCCTGTACACACATATATATGGGCACTTACATGCCAGCTTCACATCGCACATCCTCATTCAAATTTCATGTTTATTTAGCTATATTCAAAACAACATGTAGATTGAAATGGCTATCTATCTATCTATTATTTGTGTGTGTATACCCTGTTTCCCAAAAATAAAACAGTATCTTATATTAATTTTTTGTCCTAAATACGAGCTAAGACTTATTTTTATGGGAAGTTTTTTTTTTTCTATGAGCAATAATTCACATTTATTGTTGAACAAAACATCAACATATATTAATATACTGTAGTGACTTCATCACAAACATCAGCATAAGCAGCCAAACTCTGAATTGCATAAAAAAATGCGCTATATCTTATTTTCGGGGGTGTTTTATTTTCGGGGAAACAGGATAGTAGCCAATCAGAGCTCCCTTTTATTTTTTCAGAGCACTATATGAAATGAATGGGGAACTCTGATTGTTATGGGCAACAAAGACAGTCCTAGACCTAGACAGTTTTCGTACATGAGGCCCAAAGTGTCTACCACTGAGGCCCCAAGCATTATCTTGTAATTTGTGTGGAAATCTGGCAGTAAGTATACAATTTCCCTGCAGCACCACCCCTGGTAAAATTAAGTATTACACAGTGTCCATTCAAATCAATGGTCTGTCTGTTAAGGCAGGACAGGACAGGTTCTCCAGAGAGAAAGACGCTCTTTGTAATCCCTTTTTACTATGCTTAAAAGATGAGGATTCTGAATAGAGGACCCCTCGCTATGAACTGATGTGAAGAAAATCCATGGCACACCGTAGGTTTGGCGTTGCATTTAACAGAAATGTATTCAAGTGGTTTATAACATAGCAAAGTTCATTAGCTCTCCATGTGTACAAATAGCAGTCGATATACAATGAGTAATCCCATGAGTAATGCTCTCCGGCTGCTCCTGCTCCCACAATACTGGTCCGTATTGATGAAGGCCACTCTTGGCTGTAACGTCGGACAGTGGGATTACCTATTTTATATCTACTCCTATTTGTACACGTGGAGACCTGATGAACTTTGCTATGTTATAAACCACTTAAATAAATAACTGTTAAATGCAACACCAAACCTAAAGTGTGCCATGGATTTTCTTCACGTTGGTATCAAGCCTGATGGCCTTTCTACTGTGCACCCGTGACATGCCAGGTGTGTGGCACCTCTATTTCCATTTCTCTACTAACTCAGAATTTTATAATTATGTATTTGTATATATTTTGTATATATTTTGTGACCAGATCAACCTCTTACAGGCCTGGTTCACATCTGTGTCAGAGGCTCCGTCACACAGGTGGACCCGAATCGGGCAATAAAAGCAATGGCATCTGTAAATTGCCACCACCATTTCAAAGGAAAAAACAGAACAGCACTTATTCCATCAGTCTTACTGGAATCTGCGACGACGGCTGTGAGCCAGGCCTAAGAAACAATGCTCCTCCAGCCATGGTCTTTGAGACTAGTGGTTCTGGGCAGAAGACGGTAAGGCAGTGTGTGCACGCTTCTTTTCCATTAGGCCCCAGACATTACATTTTAGTCGGCACATTCAGTTGATTTCAGTGGAATTGATCAACAATATAAAGTTTATTATGTTTCCAAATGGGGACATGAAAAACAAGTGATGATGGTGGGATTTGTATCCATCCAGTCCTTTATCTATCTCAGAGATAAGCAGCATCAGAGATTTCTGCCTAGCTGCTTAAACGTCTCTATGTATGGATATGTTATGAGAAGAGTTAGGAGTGGTTGCTGGGTAATGAACGATCATTTGGGGCTGAAAATGATGATGTTAATGAATCCTCCTTTCTCACCAATGTACTCTAATATTTATGTGCATGAAAAGTCATTGTTATTCAGGGAATTTCAAAAATACAATGGACTCACAATGAATGTTTCTGTATACACAAAGGAATAAATAAATCAGTAGTGAAATTGTTGTAGTCAATCACTGCATCTGGTCACACAGCCCCAAACCGGTTAAGTTCATAGACTGTGACCAGGATCCTTAGCCACACCTAAGTGAACTGGAGAACACGTACCGTGGTCCCTTCGGCAGCTTTTTCGCATTCAGCCTTCGATGTCTCATCCTGTACAGAAGCTAAATCAGGAGATCAGGGGTCAGGAAGGGATAAACAACTAACAGAAAAGGCTTAAGGTTACTGGTGCTACACATGCAGTAAGAGGGTCACCGTTTGTTTGGAGAGTTATATAGGGAAAATTGCATGCATGACTTGTTATGACAAAATTAGCTGTCTAATTCACAAACATAATAGACTGCCAATGGATGCAAGGTCAAGGGATGGAGAGGACTAAATCAAGTGTGCTCTGCTGGACGCTATAAATAAAGTTTATTGAATAGAGCATTGGGAGCTTTATGTGCTAATATCCTGTGCATGTAGTTGTGCATGTAGTTTAATATATAACACATCACTTGCTCGGAATGTTAGATGTATCTATCTTCGTTAAAGGGGTTTTGCCGCCATAGGCAATGAAGGCATATCGTTAGGATATGCCATCATTGTCTAATAGGTGCAAGTCTCAACTCTGGGACTTGCACTTATTTCGGGAATGGGCCCCCGAATCTCTCCGTGCAGACTGGAGAGTCGTGTGAGTTTTATCACCACAATACATTATTTTATATGGGAGTTCCGAGCAGAGCCGAACGCACCACTCGGCTGTACTCGGAAATCCCATAACATAGAGGGGAGAGTGACTGCGCAAGCGTGGCTAGCTCTCCAGACGGCGCTGCAAGTGGCAGACATGTTCCCCACTAATGGCAAAACCCCTTTAAGGCTATTTCTACACTGCACAGGAATACCATTGGATTGAAAAATCTGTGCTGTAGTCTATACAGCACGGATTTTTTACCATCGGGTTTAACATCCAGCAGATTATGTAACATGTATATTTCCCTTGGATTTGCCGTCTGTACCATGCATGGAATATACAGGTCCAACGGCAAATATGCCCCAAAAACCCCGGTCCTGCCGCGGTCCAGCAATGTCAAAATGGCATCAGATTTGGGACAGCATTTTGAAATATGCTGTCTGGACTTAGCCTAAAGAGGACCTGTCTGATTTGGTAAATACTTGTCTTCCTGTGAAGTAACAATTCTGTAAGACCTTCTGTAACTCCGTGTTGTGCTGTTCCTCTTTTATTACTGAATCTGTCAACTGGGTGTAACCAGTTGGAGGTGTGTCCCAGCACAGTCTGTCATTGTCCAATCAATGCTGACTGATTCAATAAAACATTTCTATTAGAAATAACAGAGGGACAGCACAGAGTTATAAGAGAAGATGCTCCACAATTGTTATCTCATAGGGAACAGACTTGTCAGGAGATGTCACAGGTCCTTGGCACCCTCTTATACTTCTTAGCCACATCCCTTTCCTAAATGCTTTTTTTAAAGATTAAAAGACATATAAAGTGTGTAAAACACACAATACATTTGGAACATGCTATGCACATTTTCAGGTACCGTTACAATTTTATTTAGGTAATATCCCCAATGTAGATAAGCAAATACACCTGCTGTTACAGAGCTGTCTTCAATACATTTTATTTATTGCTTTCCAGAGAGCATCTAAATGAGTCAATGTTACACTAATCTTGTAACGGGACCATTGTAATGGATTCAACCCTTAGTGAAAGAGTCAGAAAAAGCTAAAGGCATAAATTCTAATGATTTAGATTTTTTGCTTTAGGAATTACAATGGAACATGAAAACTAACTCATTGGTTTTAAATAGTGTTTCTCAAATAGGTCTCTGTTCAATTTAATTAAAAGAATATTTGGAACATCCTGAACCTGAATCCTATTAAACGGATTATCCAGGGGTTATCCACTAAAAAAATTTAAATGATATTGAGGACAGGCTGGCAAAAAAGAAAAAAAAAACCTGACACTTACATACCTGTCCCCTGGCACTGCTGCTCCTGATGTCTTTGTCAATCCGCTCCTCTTCACTTCTGGGTTCTTATCCCAGCACACTAGAGAGATTTGTGCTCGATTGTAAGTGAATAGAGCACAAGTCCCTTCTGTATTTCGGGATGAATACCTGGAAGCGAAGAGGAGTGGAGTGCCAGGAGTTCTGAAGTGACATTGGCGGGGGACAGCTAGGTAAATATCATTCCAGAATTGACATGCAATTCTTTTCAAGACAGACCTGAGCTGCGCTTTTGAAACACGCAGCGGCGATCCCTCATCTGAACGCCGCTCCGTGTTCGGCATAGCGAGCAGTGATAATCTCACTGCTAATTGTTAGATCCGTCTTGGGGACCAACAGAGCGAACTCCAAGACGGATCCTAAAAGTGCTTGTAACACGAAGTGAAAACTCCGTGTGAACAAGCCCTAAGGGTAAATATTAGGGTTATTTTTTTATTCAAATTCTGGCAAAATTAGGTTTTGACGGACCTAAGTTGAATCCATGATATTTAGGTCTAATTTAACCATGACTGAAATTTTCAGCGCAACACTAGTTCTAAACTTTTGAAATGTATATAAAACAGTCAAAGTAATTTGTCTTTTTGAATGGGGATCTCCTAGAAATAGAACAGAAAGTCCTTGTCTCACCTTGGGATGTGTCTGCATTTTCCTCTCCTTGGTTAGAGTTTGATGTTATCTCTGGGTTCATTGGGACTTTACCTGAAATAAAAATAGAAAATGTATATAGCTTATTGAAAGCAACATGCAGCTTGTATGTATATTGCATATGATACTTGTAATGTTTTCTATACGCAGTACAACTTTTAGGCAGTAGTGATCTCAAGGGTGATGTGCAATGTTAGAAGGAGATAGTCACATAGAGGTTAATGTATGCAATCTGGCAAAATTCCTTCTGAGACCAGCTGGTAGCCCGCTACAAGCCAGTCTTAGAGAACAGGGAGCTGGCCACACTTACATATTTCTCCCCATTCATTTCTGTAGGAGTACTGAATATATAGGTGAGCAACTGTGCTCAGCTATATTTTGAACTCCCATAGCCAAGAATAGGGAGAGTGGCGTTAGTAGGGCCATCTTCCCGGTTTGTAGCAAACTTAGAGCTGGTCTTAGAAGGTAATTTGTTGGATCGCAAAAGCTCTTTAACCAATGGGAACCAAATGTGTAATTGATATTTTACGATGTTAAAGGGGTTTTTCCATCTCAGATGTTTATAGCATATTGATAGGATATTCCATGAATGTCTGATAAGTCCAGGAACCACACCTGTCTTGAGAATGGGCCCTTGAAAGTCTCCATGCAAAACATAAAGGAGGTTATACTTGCATGGTACTATCTGTTCATTTCAATGGGAGTTCAGATTACAGCCAAACACACCAATTGTCTGTATTTAGAACTCCCATAGAAAGAATGGAGAGCAGCCTGCTTACTGTTCTGCTTGGAGACTTTCGGGTGCCCATTTTCAACACAGGCGCGGGTCCCCACACTTATCAGACATTTATAGCATATCCTTTCAACAAGCCGTAAATGTCTGGGATGTGAACACCCCTTTAAGGGCTCAAAGTGATCAGCTCAACAACGGTTCAAGAAAAGGCACCTTTGGGAATTACCTGGATTTTCTGCATTGATTGCTAATAAAAGATGGTGTAATTGTTATCCAAGTGACAATTCCAGACAAACACAATCTAACCATGCTAATCACACAAACCATTGTGCTTTGCTCTATAAAACTTGTATGTGCTATTAGTTTAGGTCTCTATAGTGGTGACTTGGATAACAATTACACTATATTTTATTAGTAATCAATGCAACTCTATCACATCGCTTTTTTACAGAAATGAGGTCGTTTGACCAAGAGAGCGAGAACATGCCCCAGACACTGGATGAGGCAGTAAAAACGTGCAGGAAGGCATACAGAGGCAGGCCGAGAGAAATGAGAGGACAGGCACGGTGTCACCAGATAAACGATTATACTGAAAATTGACAGTTGTGGGGAATTTATTCCTGTTTCAGCTAATTAAAGTGTTAAAGTTCTTTAACACCATTCAACCGCCGCCAAAATCATAAAATATTGATCCGGAGATGGGCCTGGAGCCAGGAGAAAAGGAGGGGGTGGCAAGGGGGCAGAGGGATTCTGTGCAAGACAGACACAACCACAAAAGAAGATCATACAAGACACAGATAAGAGCAGACAAAATGAATAGTATTAAGACACCGACATAAGAAAAGCCTTATGCTTCCATCTATTAGGTGGCGCTAATAAGAACTGGGTTTATTGCTATATACATTTCACAGATCTTTGCATGTTTTATATACATAGAGTTGCTCAGCTCGAAACCCATATTCTCTAAACGCTCTTCCAACATCTCAGGCTCAGCTTATAAGAAAGCTAGAAGACTAACATTCCTTTATTGGCAATACTACCCTGTTTCCCCGAAAATAAGACAGTGCCTTATATTCATTTTTGCTCCTAAAGACGAGCTAAGACTTATTTTTAGGGGATGTCTTATTTTTCCTTGAACAAGAATTCACATTTATTTTTCAACAAAAAATCCACATGTATTAATATACTGTAGTGATTTCATCACAAACATCAGAATAAGCAGCCAAACTCTGAATTGCATAAAAAAATGCACTGTGTCTTATTTTCGGGGAAAGAAGGAATATTTTATGGGATAAAATATTGCTGCTCTCTAATCATCTATTACAGGGACTTAAAGGGAATGTGTCATCAAAAAATGACTTTTTTTTATGTTAAACACATTTAAGTAATTTTTGGTTGTTTTTTTTTAATTTTCCATATCACTCTCAGTATTTTTGTAATAATTCTTAAGTCCTGCAGTTTTCACTTTGGCCATAAGCCTAATAATCGTTTGACACTTCCTGTTCTGTTTAGAGAGCTTTTCAAGCAGTGTCTGCTCATTATCAGGTAACAGCAGGGTCACACTGAAAGGAGACACCAATGTGTACAGATAACACAGAATCCACCAGTCACAAGAGGAGATGTCACAGCTCCCCCTCTCTCCTACCTTCACAGTGAAAACTCTCCTATACAAGTCTATGGGACAGAAACTGTCTTAAGAATCCTTTGTGCATGAAGCTGCTGTAAAGTATCTCTCTGAATGCTGTTAAAGCAGTGCAAGCAAGAATGTCTTCCCCACAATCATATAAAGATGGTCGAATATATAAATATACAATCAGGAAATAAAAAACGACTGAGAGGAAAAGAAAATGGATCAGGGGCTTGATTTAATAAGTAAAAAAATAAATTTGGCGACAGATTCCCTTTAAGGGAGGCGGATGCTATATTAGAGGAAATTGTTCCACATTAACTAATGCATAATATTTTAGATGTCATGTTTGCTCAACTGTATCATCTGTAAATGATCTACTGCTTAAATGGGTTGTCTCGCCGTGCTGTTTCACAAACCCACAGCTAGCTTCAGACTCATACTTCCTGGTCTGGTTATCGGTGGTTCTATAGTAGTGATTGGCATATCAGCTCTGCTATTCCTAGCAAAATGATAGCGTGACATGACTGCTGGAGATTTATAATATCAATATAGAGGCCACTATATTAAAGGAAATTGTTCCACATTAACTAATAATATTTTAGATGTCATGTTTGCTCCACTGTATCTTAAAGGTAATGTATCATCAGTAAATGATCTACTGCTGTTTCACAGACCTACAGCTAGCTTCAGACTCATACTTCCTGGTCTGGTTGTGTGTGGTTCTATAGTAGTGATTGGTATATCAGCTCTGCTATTCCTAGCTAAATGATAGAGTGACATGACTGCTGGAGATTTATAATTTCATACCTACATAGTTCTAAGGCCGTGTTCACACGGCTTATTCCCGGCGGATTTGTGAGCCGTATTGAGCTCACAAATCCGCCGTGAATAAGGGACGGGGGCGGGGCCGGAGCGTGGCGGGGGCGCCGCTCCCGGCCCCATAGACAATGCATTGTTTACGGCGCGTACGCGCCGTAAATAATGTGCATGACGGAATCCACTGTTCTCTATGAGAGCAGTGGATTACCGTAATGACAGGGACGGATTGGCGCCGTACTGCAGCGCAAATCCGGCGCGGAGTACGGCGCCAATCCGTGCCCAAATAAGCCGTGTGAACGAGGCCTAAGGGTTTGAACGTCTCATTAACTTAGGTAAACAAGCTCCTGTGCTAGAGGTAAGACTCAGCAGCGAGTAACTCATCATGATTGGACTGCGGTTTACGGAGCAATCAGATAAGAGAGAGACCAGGAAGAAGTGGTCGTTAACCTAGAGAAACTTGTGTACACTAGCAGTAGATAAAATCTTCATTATCTCCTGAACAAAGCAAAATCAAAAGAGCAATGTATTTGGTAATAGTCTTCACTTAACTTTCCCTACACGTTAAAAGTTAATCCATTGTGGTGAGAAAACCCCTTTAAATCAAGTTTTTATGTTGAACATATTTTTATATATTTTGGTAGTATTTTTCCCCAGAATTTTTGTTATATATGTTCCTTATATATATGTTAAATTTCTGCCTCTTTTGCACAAAAGCTACACATTTTTTAACATGCATTTTTTAGTTGGCGGGACTTAACATTGTCCTGGCATATTTACTATAATTAATCCAGAGAGTGGTATAAATTATAGCAGGAATCTATGCCAACTCATAGCTGGCACAGATCTCAGTTTCTGAAACATAGATACACCAAGTGTATTTAGAAGTGTGCGCCTTTCAATTCATTTTGTGCATCTTTCAGTAGTTCAGGCATCAGAAACTACTTTTTTGATCCTTTTTTTTTGGATGCGTTTTTTGTGCAACAATGTATAGCATTAATTGTCGTGCCTTCCTGCACAAAAAACGCATCCAAAAAACGCATCAAAAACCGCACTGTGTGAAGGCACCCTAATACATATGGTGCATCTTTCTAGCGCTGTACAATCTGCCACTCTTAAAGGGAATATGTCATCTAAAATTACTTATTGGTTATCTCACATTTTTATGTTCAACACATTTTTTAAGAATTTTTGGTTACATTTTTTTTAAATTTTCCATATCACTTTCAATATTTTTTAATAATTCTTAAGTCCTGCAGTTTTCACTTTGGCCACTAAGCCTAATAACAGTCTTATACTTCCTGTCTTACGATAAAGATTCTCAGATGTGTTTCATTGTGTTCACACAAGCAGGGTCAAACTGAAAGGAGACACCAGTGTGAATAGATAACACAGGATCCACCAGTCACAAGAGGAGATAGTCACAGTTCACCCTTTCACCTCCCTGCACAGTGACTTCCCAGGTCACAGAGCATGACTAGAAAACTCTCCTATAGAAGTGAATGGGACTGAGTCAGTCTTAAAGGGTTTTTTCCACAAAGTGAGTTCATTACCTCCTTATTAGCTTAGGGGAGAATATAAACAAATCATGCTGAGTCATGAACGCTGCAGGGGTGAGAGGGAGGAGGTGAGCAGAGAGTGAGGAATTAGGGAGCGTCTCAATAGTTTACTCAAATAATAACATTACAACAGTGGATTCTCTATACAGCAGACAGACTCATACACTGCACTTTCTCCACAGTCCCTTGCCAGCTTCTTCATGTTCCCTGTCATCAGATAAGAAGTGCAAACATGCAAGCGGGGCCAGATCAGCCCCCTGTAAGCTGCTGGTCATGTCTAATGTAAAAGTTTAAGTAACTAAGGGCATGTAAAGTAAGCTATAATTCTCACAGGCTTCACTTTTTGTAATCACATATTTAGAAAAGTGATAAAATACCCATTTTGGAGGATCCCACGTCAACATTACATCGTGGCAAAACCCCTTTAAGTCTCCTATGTGCATGAAGCTACTTTAAAGCATCTCTCTGACTG
This sequence comes from Phyllomedusa bahiana, assembly GCA_025379985.1. Taxonomy (NCBI): domain Eukaryota; kingdom Metazoa; phylum Chordata; class Amphibia; order Anura; family Hylidae; genus Phyllomedusa; species Phyllomedusa bahiana. Next base: position 28,908 of record JAODAL010025752.1, on the reverse strand, counting down.
CTGTTAAAGCAGTGCAAATGAGGCCTAGTGGCCAAAGTAAAAACTGCAAGACTTAAGAATTATTAAAAAAAATATTGAAAGTGATATGAAAAATAAAAACAACCAAAAATTAATAAAAAATGTGTTTAACTTAAAAATGGGACTTAAACAATGACTCATTTTTTAATGACACATTCCCTTTAATAAATACCCACGAGAGATACATACACAGGGTTGGGACAAGGTATTTTGGTGTCATAAGTAAACAAGGCATTGAGCTTTTTCAGGAGCCTAGGAAAATTGGTGGCTTTAATACATTCACTCTAGCAAAGAAGGTTTCCCATCTCCTAATGTTCTGCTGGGGACATTCCGGTGATGCAACTGTTATTAAAAGGACTGTTCCGTCACTGGAGTTTCCCCGCTAAAGTCCCAGATATTGCAGACAAGGCAGCTCGTAGAAGGGAACAAACACTTTCCTCTGCTGCACACAGTCATCCTGCAGAGCTCCCGGCTGCAGTTTCTTTCGCTCCTGCAGAGCTGTAGAGTGGGGAAGGGAGCTGTATGGATCATGTAACCACTGTCTGCCAATAGAGTGGAATATGTCATAGCCTTCTATGGGAGGTATAAGTCAGGAGTGAACAGGGCCTAGCACCTGTATTAGCTAACACAGGGTCTCAGCATAGACAACAGGTCATGGCCGTGGCCCACCACTTCTACCTGCAAAATAACCTCTGCACAAAGAGCATGCTAACAACACTTTACCATAGAAGCCAAGCATTAATCTTCTCATACGATTCACCAAATTGCATACAGCATGGTGATCTGAGCACTGTATGCTGATACAGTGTAAGGCCTCGTTCACACGGCTTATTTCGCCACGTATTTGCCGACAGATTGACGATCGTCAATCCGTCGGCAAATCCGTCCGAAATAAGTCACAGCCTATTTTCTATTGATTTCAATAGAAAATACGGCTCGTCGTTCACACGACGCGTAGTCGTTCGATTGCCGCCGCGGATTGATGACGGCAATCCGGACGGAAAAACAATTCACATGTCAATTATTTCCGGACGGATTCACCACCTTCAATGATGTGAGATGGTGAATCCGTCGGGAAATCAGTTACAAATACGTGCCACACTTAGTGACACTTATTTGCAACTGATTTTCAACTGATTTCAGACGTATATACAACGGAAATCCGTTGTAAATACGTTCTGAAATAAGCCGTGTGAACGAGGCCTAATACGTCACAGGCTTCCACAGGAGGTAAAAGTCAGGAGCGAACTTGGCTTAAGATCTCTATTATAAATCTGCATAGGTGATGGAGATTTGTATTTAACAGCAAAAAATATTTTTCTGTTTTTATTTTATATACTGCTATTATAAATCTGGAGGCAGGTAACACAGGGTCACAGCATGGACAACAGTTAATGGTCGTGGCCCACCACTTCTCCCTGCAAAATGACCTTTGCACACAGAGCATGCCCACAGCACTATACCATAGAAGCCAAGCCTTCTTATAGTACACAGATCTGGGGCCCCTTTGACTTTATTGAAATAATTCTCTTTAATTGATATTACAAAATATGATATTCTAAAAAGTATATAAATGGAAGGACTGGGTTATTTTACATTTAGTCATTGGCAATAGAACATCTTCCAGAGCAAGTAATACAAGTTTGTAACCCGGGACAGTCCCTGCAAATTACGGTCAGTAAGTAAGTATGGCTCAAACAATGGCTTACTTATTATTTTGTCCGTTAATTACATAGCGTAAACATAGCCTGCAGTATCGTAAATGAAAGTAGTCATTATATTGTTCCCTGCGCACAATGTTTTGTACTGAAACGCACAGATACATATTATGAGCAACCTCTAAGAGATACTAATAAACCTTTAGTTTTTTTTTGTCCCTGGGAAAATTAGAAAAACTCTAGGGAGATAGGGGTTTAAAATAAGAACTATGTATTGCTCTGAAAAGGCCAGATCTGGATGTCATATAAAAAGGGATTATATTGGATTACAAAAACATGTCTGTTTTCATCCAAAAACAGTGCCACCACCGTATACAGGTTGGGTCTGGTATTGTAGCTTAAAGGGGTTGTCTCACTACATTGATTCATCTTACCTCAACCCTGTTTTTTTGGTTTCATTTTGAATTCAGGGGCATGTTTGCTGGCTTCTACTAGGCTGCAGTAGAAGAGAGGCCTGTAGCTATAGCAACCAGTGCTGGCAGCCTATCAGGATAGATCAAACAGGTCTGTAGCTATAGCGACCTGAGGAGTTGATGCAGCTCATACAAGAGAGGATATCTCAGAATAGGTAGGACACTGTTAATGGACACATATTGCAAAGTGACTTGTTTTTGCAAGATCTTTAACATAAAAAGCAATCCTTGCAGTGAGACAACCCCTTTAATAACATTGAAGAGAATGGGGCAGAGATACAATACCACACAACCTATAGACACAGATGACACAGTTTTTGGAAGAAAGCAACCATGTTTTTCTAATGCTGGAGAATTCCTTTTTAAGGTGGTCGGTAGAAGACCAGAGAGTGTGAGGCTGTGGATAAAATTAATAATTTAAATAATATAAAATTAGTAAATCAACACAGCATCTACCATAAATCCTGTTATTATAGTATTATCAGTGATTACAAACACATCACAGCTGGCTAGAAAAAGAAAAGCCATTAAAATAACATGTCAGCGAATAGAAATAGTAGTGATCTTGTTTGGTGCACCACAGATCCCAGCAAGAACTGTGCTGTGCTGGCTCTTGCCGTATGTAGAATAAAGGCTGAGAGCAGCAAATATAAATTTCCACACTGATCACCAGCTGATTAAGATTTGTTTTATTTAATGTAGTAAAAATGACAAATAAAAAAATCAGAATAATATAAATAATTTTTCATTACAAAATCAACACAAGGAATTGCAGTATTCTCTATAGAGAAGAGAAGTAACAATTAGGCTATGTCTACACTGCATTGGACAAAAAACGGGCGAAAGCCGGATGCAGGACTGCAGCTTTTGTCACGTTTGGTGCAAAAACCGCAGTCGTTTCTCGTTTGTTTGAGGTCGCCCACACAATTGTATTGTACGGGAAGACGCCAGGAAAACTAAAAGCACGTTCGTAGAAAAGACAAGCTGTGGAGACTACTGCTCCGCTTTTCTATTATAGTCTTTTAAAATCCTATAAGCGCCGAAAATACCATTCTAAAGCTATGGGTATGTTCACACGGCGTTTTTGGATTCAAAAATCGCATCCAAAAACGCATCGTTGATCGGATCCAAATCACATCCAGCAGCTGCGTGTTTGGATGCGGTTTGGCTGCAGCAGGATCGCACTCTATAGTTGTAAATAGGACTCCTGCTGCGTCGTTCGGATCAAGAATTGACACGACAATTCTTTGAGTGGATCCGAAAGACGCAATTAAACGCACATCGGTGATCACTCGTCTGAACGCCAATGCGTGTTTTACATTGTAAAACACTCTGCTATTTGTTAGATGCATGTTTGGGTCCGTCTAGCGTCCGATAGATGGAACCAAACATGCATCTAATAACGTATGTTCACACGAACTCAACACGACGTGTGAACATACCCTATGTAGTGTATACATTTTTTAAATTATTTTTGTATATTATATAATATATATATTACATAATTTAATATTTATTTTATATTATTTAACTTTATATCATTTGATAATTATTCTAAATTACTTTGTATTGTTTTAGTGGTATAAGTTGAGAAATAATTGATATTTTTTTGCACTAATGGCAAAGTTCCACTACGACAACTTTGGGCTCAGGCAAACCACTTTTAACTTGGTCTGTCTGTTCTGACAGTTATGCGCCTACTTTTGGTGTCTAATCCTACGAATGTGGTGCTCCCACCCCCGAACGCGCCCATATCTTTGGCGCATTACAAAGTGTCTGGGCAGGTGTAGCTTGCACCAAAGTTTGAAGTGCGACTGTTCATACATTTATACAGCAGCTACAGCAGCTTTTTGGCTCAAAATACACCAGAATACCTGTACATCCCCGTTCATACATGTCGCTCTAAAAACCTCAAATTTTCATGTATTCTAAAGTAGCAGAAACGTTTTTTTTAAAAAAAAAATTCCTATCTTCCCTTTGAATATTTGTTTGTGCTTGTAGATTGCAACTGTTATTGTTTTGTTTTTGCATTGCTTTTTGCTCCCACGCCAGCTTGCACCTGTACTAAATTTTTTTAAATTGTCTTGGATGTGCTGACCAATTTTTGCTTTAATATGGCTCAGTGGTTAAGTATGTTTCCTTGCAACACTGGGATCCTGGGTTCAAATCCCACGAAGGACAGAATCTGCAACAAGTTAGTATGTTCTCTTTTTGTTTGCATAGTACTCTGGAGTACCCAGAGGAAACCTGTTTCTCCCACAATCCTAAAAGAAAATATTCTGATTATCTGGATATTATATTGTTGTTTGCAGGGCTGTGGAGTCAGCAAGCCAAAGCCCCGACTCCGACTCCTCAATTTCCCAAACCTCCGACTGAGACTCCCGACTCTGACTCCTGACTCCCTCATACATGGCGCATGTTTAAGTAATAACTTTACTGTAGTAAAGTGGTAACATCAGGCTGTTTATCACCTTATGATACAATAATTAAGCTATTTAGGTAGAACAGACACTGACAAGCAAAAGGGTAACAATGTTTTGATCTTTTGAACACTTGTGGGTAGAGTTGAAGAAAAAGCTGTATTTGTATCCAAGTCCAGTCTGCACCAACATTGGGAATGTGTAGAAGAGATCTGGGATCAGATTTTAGTCAAGACATGCTTGAATCTGATCCATAGCCCAGAAGGATTCAGGCAGTATTGAAAACCAAAGGGGGATTTTGATTCTTTAGGAGCAAAACAGTAACAATGCAGTTACATGACAAGAATCTGCAGAACTAAGCAGATGCTAAATACTTGAAAGTCAAATTTATATATAAGATAGGTAAGATGACTGTATATAAAATTACAGTATCCTCATGTACAAAGCTGTAGTGGATGGAGAGATATGGAGCCTGAAAGTCACAAGTTCAGGACATTGTTACCATTGTGCTTGTCAGTGTAAATATATTTATTGCATATGACTTTAGAACACAAAATGTGTAAATATGCAAAACACCGCAGGAACATTTGTGTAGTCTCTGATTTTGTTATGAGAAATAATATTGTCTCCATCAGTTCCTGCATGAATGACCTCAAATCTGATCTTATTATTTCCAGGCTAGAGAACGGCCTCTCTACACTAACTTGGGTTGGGGTAAAGCGGTGACCACAGGGGCAACATCTCTAACAATGTCAGGGTATAAAGGAATTGCCTCAGCCACAGTCAGTTTTGATGAATGGTTGAACTCTTCTACTTCTTTGAAAGCAGGTGAAAAATTTTGCTGAAATCTGTTTGCCATGGGAGCGGAATCTTTTCCCCTGGGGCAGCGCTTTGCCTGCTCCATGTCATCAATTACACTCCTCATGTGATGAGGCTGAAGATATGGGAGCAGTAGCACCGGCCGGACCTAATTCCTCTTGCTCTTGCACTGCCTCGAACTAACTGGACCAACTTATTATATATTTTGGGAGTCGGAGTCGGTCCCTTTTATGACGACTCCGACTCCTGCAAAATAGGCTCTGACTCCACAGCCCTGGTTGTTTGGTGCATAACATTTTATACACCAATGCACTAATGTGCCAATAACACTCTTTCATACCTACTGTCGGATTGTACACTATTAAAAACAGACATAGAATTGGCCAGTCGGCGCCAGGTTCATACATGTCCCCCTAAATGTTCTGAAACTACAGAATAAGGGACACAGCGCAGGAAACAGCCTGTCTGTCACTAGCTTATGCCTATGTGACAGGTTCCCTTTAATTCCCACCCCTGGACTGCCAAGAAAAATTTCCACTTTTAGTTATGATTTCCATAAACCTAAAACCTTCTGAAGTTCAGTTTGTGAGATGGTCTGCCCAAAATTCAGGACTGTTGTCAAATATGCATTCTCCTGAATGGATCATGTGTTGGGCACATTCAATAGAAAATTGATTGGGTAGACTGGGCACCATGAACTGTGTTCTCTATACAAAAGGAAGGCTTACTGTATTCTTGTTGGCTCCTGCAGATAGTTACGATTCTTTCAAGTACAGCTTCACCATGCATCAGTCTCCATTGTGTAAGATTTTGATGGTGACCTGCTGAACGCAGATGGGACAGCATGCCAAGGCGAGACCCAATGGCGTTGTCACATGGGGCACAGCGAAAACAGACATCACTTCCACCAACACCTTCAATGGCCTGCAAAAACTTCACACGGAAAAAATCATTAGGAGACATGCTTCTTAATATCATGGACAAAGGTAAAATATAAAAAGTAACATAAAACTTTTTACAGAAGTGTTTTTGAAATTTCAAAAATTGATGATTATTTGTTATTTATTGTATACAGAGTTGGCAAATTAAGTCACAAATGCTTGTGCACACCTTATTTTGAGCCTTGCTCAAAAGTTTTCAAGCCTTACGTTCTAATCTTCAAAATGGGCAGAGTCTTGTGAAAGGGTCGGGACTTCACACAGCCCAACTTATACTATAATTTATAACATAAACTGACTTAAATTACAGCTGAAATCTTCGCCAGGTCACAGGTGGTGAAGGTCTCTCTTCCAGGTGCATGGACATGGCAAGATGCACCAAATTAATCAAGCCTTAAAGGGGTTGTCTCACCGTGCTGTTCATATATTTACAGGCTGCTTCAGAATCACACTTCCTGATCAGGTTGTGGGTGGTGGTACAGCATTGATTGGCAAATCAGCTATGCTAGTCCTAGCTATTCCTCTTATAGTGAGATAAATGCAGAAGGTTTATAATCTGTAGTGCACAAAACCACAGAACTCTAAGGCCTCGTTCACATGGCTTATTCTGGGACGGATTGGAGCCGTACTGCGCGCCGTATTTGCACTGCAGTACGGCTGAAATCCGTCCCAGTAACTACAGTAATCCACAGTTCTCATAGAAAACTATGGATTCCGTCTCTTGTCCCCTATCGGCGAATCCGCCGCGGGTGGGAGAAAGTGATATGCACATTATTTACGCCGTGTACACGCAGTGAATAATGAATGTCTATGGGGCCGACGAGCTGCCGTGCCCCCCGGCCCGCCCGCGCTGCATGGCTGCAAGCGTAATTGCGGGGCGAAATCCGGCCCCGCAATACACCGGCAATAAGCCGTGTGAACTGTGCCTAAGGGTTAAAACATCTTAAAGGGGTTGTCTCAATACAAGGATTGCTTTTTATCTTAAAAATCTTGGAAAAACAAGTCACTTTGCAATATGTGTCCATTAACAGTGCCCTACCTATTCCTAGATATCCCCTCTTGTATGGGATTTATCAGCTCCCCAGGTCGCTATAGCTACAGACCTGTTCAATCTCTCCTGATAGGCTGCCAGTGCTGGTTGCTATAGCTACAGACCTGTTGGATTTCTCCTGATAGGCTGCCAGCGCTGCTCGCTAAAGCTACATACGTGTTCAATCTCTCCTGATAGGCTGCCAGTGCTGGTTGCTATAGCTACAGACCTGTTCTATCTCTCTTGATTGGCTGCCTGCGCTGGTCGATATAGCTACAAACCTGATGTCCTCAGCAGCTCCTTACAGCAGGCCAATAAGGCCAATAAACACAGAATTAAAAATGAAACTGATAAAACAGGACTGAGGTCAGATGAATCTATGTAGTGAGACAACCCCTTTAACATAAATAAACAAGCTTCTGTAGAGATGAGACTCGGGCAGGGAGTGACTCATCATGGTCAAACAGCAAGTAGAGCAATCAGATAAGAGAGAACAGGGAGTGGTGGTCAGTATCCTAGAGAAACTTGTATACACTAGGAGCTGAGCAAAGCAAAATCAGAACAGCAATGTATTTGGTAATGGTCTTCATTTATCTTTCTCTAAAAGCTAATCATTGTGGTGAGAAAACCTCTTTAATATGTTTGGAACATATTACTCCAGCGCTCTCTTTATTCAGACTGGTGTATCTAATGTCAGTCTAAATACATTTCCCTCCAACATGAAAATCAACATAAAGGCCCAACGTATTGCCACTAATAAAAAACAACTCAGTTCCAGGTTTCATTTACAGTCCTTTCTTGACCAAGTCTACGTGCTGTTTCTAGATGGATTATGGAGATAAGTGGCTAACATTGCTTTTCTTATTAGTCTTAGGTCAGACCTCCATTTGGGGTTTGTTGCAGATTTTGTAATAAAATACAAGACAAAATAGCACAGCATGCAGCAATATTAAATCCAATTAAATGACAGATCCTATTATAGTCAATAGGGTGGGTGGGTTGGGTGCCATTGGTGTACTTCATGTGACGGACCAGACAGCACTATTATTTCTAATTTCTATTGCTTTTTTCACACGACAGGGCAGAACCACAGAAATGCTAATGTGAAGAAACCCTGAGGGAAAGAATTGGAAAAACCTATCTAGTCCAATCCCTGCTTTCCATAACTGGGAGTCAACAGACAGGTCAGAATGAGATGCTGGTGGTGCTAGTACACAGAGCCCATAAACTGGTACCAAATATTGGATTAAATAGGTTGTCCACTTTATATTGCTTTTATTTATTATGTATAAAATAGGAAATTAGACAGTTTTCTAATATACATGTATTAAAAATTCTCTCTTTATTATTATTATTTTTGCTGATGTAATCAAATGTCAGTTACCACTTGTTAGAATTAGAAATAATAAAAATTAATGATTTAACCCCTTAATGACACTGGACGTAAACTTACATCCCAGTGGCGGTTACAGCATGGGATAGTGCAGGCACCATCCTGTGCTGTTTAACCCACTAGACACCTCAGCGATTGCAACTGCGGCATCTAAATGAATGAGAAACAATGCCGCGCACTGTTCTTCACTCCGATCGGACATCAGGGTGAGATCACTGTGTCCCGATCACTTAACATGGCAGCTGGAAACCCGCTGAAGGCTTCTATCACCGTCATGTTTTCTGTTTTACTACTTCCTGCCCAGACAGGAAATAGTAAAACTGTCATCGTAGTACACCCTAATGTATTGTCTGTACAATGCATTACGCTGTAAAAATTATCACACCACCTAGTGGTCAAGCACCCTAGGGGGGCTTAATGTTAAAGTAAAAAAAAATAAAAAATGTTTAAAGTGCAAAAAAAAAAAAAAAAAAAAAAAAAATATATATATATTATATAAAAAGTTCAAATCACCCCCTTTTGCCATTTTAAAATAAATCAATAAAAATGTTACACATATTTGGTACTGTGGTATCCAAAAAAGTCCGATCTATTAAAATATAACATAATTTACCGCGTGCGCTGGATGTTGAAAAAATAATCCAAGCGCCAAAAATCCGGGATTTTTTTGCTAATTTCATGTCCTCTAAAAATTGGAATAAAATTGATCAAAAAAGTTAAAAGTCATATATATTCCAAACTGGTACCAATATAAAGTACACTTCAGCCTGCAAAAAATGTACCCTCAGTCAAGTCTGTAGGTGTTAGTTAAAAAAGTTATTGGTTGCCGGAAAATTGCTCCGTGGCAAATATTTTAAAAATAGAAAATGTTTGGATTTTTTTATGGTACCAAAACATAAGAAAATCCCTACATGTTTGGTATTTCTGGATTCGTATCAACCTGTAGAATACAGATAACACATTTATACCAGAGAGAGAATGGAATAAAAGAAAATAAAACACAAACAGCGCAAGTATGTTTTTTTCACATTTTGCCCCACTTAATATTCTTGTGGTTTCCCAGTATATTATATGGTACAGTAAATTAGATAATTAGAAAGTACATATCATCCCTCAAAATAAAAGCCCTCATATGTCTATGTAGATGGAAAAATAAAAAAATTATGGTTCTTGGAAGAAAATGCAAGATTCTTAAAGGAGTTGTCTCATTAATAGCTTTCAGCCTCTGTCTGTGAATGGGAGTTGAATTGAGGGGCGTGCTAGCTTCTCTGCCTCTTCCCCCCTCCCTCTTCCCCCCTCCCCTCAGCACACAGGCAGCTATCCGCCCTGCCAGAGTTAACCCTGTGTGTGCCTGCCTAGAGAGGTCTATGATTGCTAATAGCAGAACAGAGGGGCTGCAAGTGTTCCTATACCCTCTGCTTAGCTTACATATCTCCACATCTCCAGCAACAACAAACAAACCCTCTCAGAACAGAGGCAGGGAAGCTGCAAAGTGTTACTCAGGATGTGTCCCTAGTACAGCACAGCATGAACTGTTCACAATCTGTATAGTATTATTATAGTTACAGCTCCACAGACATCATGATTATAGTAACAAACAGGGTCACTGCTGTCACATCTATTGATCAGCCTCATCTCTGCTCAATCTGTGTAGAGAGCAGGAGGAAGCAGGGACACACAGGGTTAATCCAGGCAGCATGGACACAGACGCCAGAGTCCTCCCTCCCCCCTCCCTCCTCTCCCTCCACTACAGAAGCATTCTGTGCGGGAGGGGCTCTCTGCTCCTACCTGTCTTCAAAGGTGATGAGTCATTCAGACCTGACAGCCAGTAAGATAAGGATCAACAGGTAGGCTGCTATAGAAATTTGAGAAGCTGATGCACTCCTATGAACAGGGCTAGCTCAAAATCAGTAGGACATTTGTAATGAACATATATTGCAAAGCTGCTTGTTTTTTAAAGATCTTTTAATTAAAACCCAATCATTGTAGCGAGACAACCCCTTTAAAGGGGTTTTCTGGGAGAAGAAGAAAACTAAGTAGATAAACTACATGTCATAATGAAAAAATTTCTAAATAACTTTAATTAGAAAAGTCTGCTTGTTTTGTCTAGGCGTTTATCACTATAGAAGAATAAAATGGCCGCCGGGCTCCTTTCTCAGCAGAAACCTGTCCTACAGGAAGTAGTACAGACTCTGAGTTACTTCCTGGTTAGGCTGACTGACCTAAGTGAGCTGAACTGACAGACTTGTGGTATGAGGGACTGCTCTGCAGAGTAGAAAGGAGACTGAGGGCTGTACACAGACACGCACACACATATATATTTGGTGTGGGTATAGTATATAAAATCTATAACTCAGCTTGGAGGAAGCGGCTGTTGTGGTAAATGAAGTTTGCAGAGAGCGCATCTAGCAACTGTAGCTCCACCCACTAGCCCAGTGAGGAGAAAGATCCAACATGGCGATAATATAAGATATAACAGGGTTTGTGAGTAGTTCACACACTGACAGATCGTTACTGCCTATCTCTAGAATTACTGCACTATATGTTCTTATTTTTTGGTGTTTCTCACACAACTCCTTTAAGGGTGTTAAAAAAAAAAATCTGCTCCTATATCTCTTGTATACCAATGCAGTAGCCCCCTATCTAGGAAAAAAAATGGTATAGTCCACATTCCTGTCCACAGTAATGGTTCCCATGGGGTAACCATATAGGCTAAACGGTCATGTGAAACACACACTGGTCATGTGACCCCTGGTATCCAGCTAACAGTAGTGTATGGAGGAGCAGAACTTCTCCAGTATTACCACCTCCGGCAGAATCTTATCATGTGACCACCACCCAGGCCTTGTGATCCTGGTATCCAGGTAACAGTAGTGTATGGAGGAACAGAACTTCTCCAGTATTACTACCTCCAGCAACATCTAATCATGACACCACCACACAGGTCATGTGACCCCTGGTATCCAGGTAACAGTAGGGTATGGAGGAGCAGAACTACTCCAGAATTACAACCTCCAGCAGCATCATATCATGTTACCACCACACAGGTCATTTGACCCTGGTATCCAGGTAGCAGTAGTGTATTGAGGAGCTAGAACTTCTCCAGTATTACTACCTCAGCGGCTATCAGTCACCACCACAGTCATGTGACCCTGGTATCCAGGTAACAGTAGTGTATGGAGGGCAGAAACTTCTCCAGTATTACTACTCCAGCAGCGTCTTATCATTGTCACCACCACACAGGTCATGTGACCCTGGTATCCAGGAAACAGTAGTGTAAGGAGGAGCAGAACTTCTCCAGTATTACCACATCCTCAGTGTCTTATATGTGACCACCACGCAGGTCATGTGACCCTGGTATCCAGATAACAGTAGGTTATTGTGGAGCAGAACTTCTCCAGTATTACACCTCCAGCAGCATCTTATCTGTGTGACCACCACACAGGTCATGTGACCCTTGTATCCAGGTAATAGTAGTGTATGGAGGAGCAGAACTTCTCCAGTATTACTACCTCCAGCAGTGTCTTATCATGTGACCACCATACAGGTCATGTGACCCCTGGTATCCAGGTAACAATAGTGTATGGAGGAGCAGAACTTCTCCAGTATTACCACCTCCAGCAGCGTCTTATCATGTTACCACCACACAGGTCATGTGACCCTGATCTCCAGGTAACAGTAGTGTATGGAGGAGCAGAACTTCTCCAGTATTACCACCTCCAGCAGCATCTTATCATGTCTATTACTTTCTGCCACACATTCTTCTCTCTGCCTCATCTTTCTGCTTTTTTTTCACAGTTAACTTTATTGACAAACTGATGTCAGAGATAGTTATGTGTTTTTTTTTTGTGGTCACTTAACTTTATGAACAACATGACAGCGAGATGGAGAGACAGCAGTTATACAAGTAACTGCACAGTGAAGAAGCAGCTGGGATAATCTTATTAATAATAATTATTCCAGCATTATTTTTATTTAGTTACTCCATAGATGTCATGTAACCCTGTTACTAGCTGACTGCCCGACGGTCCCATGACATACGTGTGGTGCTCACGTGACTGATTATGTTTAGTGCATAGTTACTCTGTGAGAGCCATTATCGTGGACTGGAATGTGGGATGCACCATTTTTTTAATATAGTTTGCCCACTGCATTGGTAAAAAAAAGGGGATACAAGAGCAGAATTTTTGATACATGTATATTAGAAAACTGTAAAATGTCCTATTATATACATAATGAAAAAGAACAAATTGTGGACAACTCCTTTAAACAATATCCAAAGTCTACGTCACTTGTTTGTGTCGTCAGTTTACATGTCATCCTAACTTATCACGTATACCACAATGTGGAAATATACTGTGTCCTGGATTCACTTGATTGATCTGGCAACCCTTATATACATCATACTGCACATTATTACATTATTTTGCTTGAAGGAGGTAACTTTGTCTACGATGAACACCAACGGTGAGGACCAGATAACTGTTTTTGGTAATTATTCCCTAATATCTTTACATAAAGTATGACTAGAAGATATCTAGGAACAAAAATGCCTGCTTACCACTCTGCAATGGATGAGGTTGCACGGAAACCACTCTGTAAGTGTAACCAGCATATGCGACCAATTTACTCCAGCAATTCTCAGCTTGTTCATAAGATAAAATTTCTATTCATTTAATAAGCCATTAAAATGTAACATCCAATAGAAAGAGACATGAAATCCCGTTGACGCGTTTCGAACTTGAGGGTTCTTAGCTATAGTAACTAAGAACCCTTAAGTTTAAAATTCGTCAGTGGGATTTTATGTATTTTTCTATTGGATGTCACATTTTTATGGCTTAATAGAAGTTTTATCTTATGAACAAGGTTGAAGGTTGCATATAAAGTGTGACTAGCATACATGTCTTTGCACTGAATGACTATCCGTGCAATTTTGTAAATGCATGTAGTGTCCAGCAGTATTTCAAGTTTATCATGAAGCATAATGGCAGGCACAGTTAAAACCCAAAATAAGTATTGTGTTAATTTAAAAAGATAGTGAAACACATTACACATTGATAACACATCATGCAAACATATCATTCATAATACACATGATAGTGCAAAACTCTGACCCAAAATATAAGGTGTTATGAATAGCGTGTTCTATTAGCAAGTGCATACTGTTGTATTCTAGTATCTTATCCAATATAAGTCTATAAAGGCTACAATAGATATATTATTGGCACAACTACAGAGCTATAATGCCTCAAGCTGCTCTTTAACAATATCAAGAATTTCCTGAAGGGGGCTCCACCAGCAAAGCTATACTTTAGACTGTAAGCTCCAATGGACAGGGTCATCTCACAGTTTTATTGTGTGCTACTAATAACTGAATGTGCAATGTCTTGCCTATATAGAATTACTTTTTAGTGTACATTTTTATAGTATTGCTATCACAATTGATGAAAACTAGAACGCCAAATTCTGCTATTATTTATATCTACTTTAAAAGACATTGTGTGAATAACGCTAGTAAAGTAATAATTTCTTTTCTATTTTCTTAATTCTTAGTCTAGGGGATTTAATGGAATATAGAGTTATATATGGTATTTATTAAGGTCAATAGGAGTATATATAACCTTAGAAGAATCAGATCCCTGAAGGAAGAGAGGATGCAGGCTGCAAGAACCATAAGGCTATGTCTACACAGAACATTGGGCGATATGTATGTATTTTGGCGCCCAAATGACCACATTTTTTTGCACACATTTGTAGTGTAGAATGCGCCTGAATTTATGAACCTGTTCTACTGCGGGCAATGGCACCAAAACAACAAATCATGCTCAGGTAAACCACTTTATCTTGGTCTACCTGTTCCATCAGTATTGCGCCCAGTTTTGCCGTGTTCCCGTCATTAATGTGTAGAATTACACGATTGTGGTGCGACGCGCCTCCAGAACCCCTGATCTCAGACACATTACAAAGTGCTACGGGCATCCGATAATGCGCCTAATTTTGAGGGGCATCTGATTATAAATTGAGAGAAATGGGCTGCTCCAGTTTTTGGGCTGAAAAAAACCCAGAATTCTGCTGCAGCCCCGTACATACATGTCGCCCATTGTTTCTTTTTGTAAGAAATAAGTTGATGTCTTCCTGCTATCTCGCCCTGCTATGTGGGTTCTCAGATATATCCCACCAGGGCTGGGACAAGGTATTCTGGTGCCCTAGGCAAATAAGACATGTAGCGCCCCACCCCAACCCACCCAAAGTAAAATTAAGCCCACACCATACCGATTTGTGCCGCCATCCTGCCTGGGATAAAGTGGAGCCCTAGGCGGTCGCGTAGCTTTGCCTACCCGTCATCCCGGCCCTGTATCCCACTGTTATTCATGCCTTAAAGTTTTGCTACTTATATTACAGTTTTCGTTTACTGTCAGTTGGTAGTGGGGCCTATCTCATTTTGCTATGGTACCCTATTTTCTTAGATATGCTCTTGGTCCTGTTATATGTTTACTTTACTTTCAAAGCAAATTAAATTAGAGGTCTCTCCAAAATATTACAGCAATAGCTGCATGTAGCAGCTGATAATGGGCTCTGACGTTGGGGTGCCCAGTGAAGTACAAGAACATTGGTGTAATTTGGTATACTCTGTATACTCACTGTGAAATAACATGGGTCCCCATTACCTAATAACAGGAAACTAATACAGAATCATAGGTAGTAATAATTAAAGGTATGGATAATAGTGTCATATGTCGGAG
Organism: Phyllomedusa bahiana; assembly: GCA_025379985.1. NCBI lineage: Eukaryota > Metazoa > Chordata > Amphibia > Anura > Hylidae > Phyllomedusa > Phyllomedusa bahiana. The sequence continues at coordinate 13,416 of JAODAL010025752.1, read as the reverse complement.
AACCCACATAGCACTGCTTGATAGCAGAAAGTTACTAACTTCTTATTCACCAACAACAAGGTACAAAGCCATTACACCCAAGTGGGTCCTCTTCTGGGCCTCATAGTAGCTACTAGGTCTATTATTGCTATAGTGATGCCCATGATAGTGCTTTTATCCACACTGTTGAATATTGCTACCTATGTTACTGTGGTATTGGGGTTACATATGGTTATTTCTTCAGAATTTAGAGGCAAGTCATAAAATATTCAACATAAATTTTTTTTTTATCAATACTTTAGATGGTATTAAAATACTACTATATATTTGAATGCTTGTGCCCAGTCTATACTTCACCTTGTAGACACGCAGGCTCTCTTCATGCCCCCCTCCTTGCACATGCAGCTGTATTTTCTCTCTGCTATTGCTTTCATATCCACATAGGTTACATCTCAGGTGCAAAGGAGGGAAAGAAGAAGCCTGGCTATATCCACTGATTGGAAGCTCTGCAGCCGAAGCTTGTGCAGTGGCCAGAGCTGCACCTCCCTCTCTCATATGGGCGGCTAACTGATATTTCTGTGCATGTTTGTCGGTTTTCAGGTGCAATTGGAAGTTAGCTTTAAGCTGGGTGCTATAAGAGCAAAGACGGCAGCAGTGCAAGTCTCCTCTGACTTCTCTCCACTCCCTCTCAGGTAGAGATCGGCCTCTGCTGGCATGAGAAAGTAATCCTTCCAGACTATCGGTGGTAAAACAACGGCACACTAAACAGCGGAATACCCCAGGGGATAGTTCTTCATCAGGGCTTGGAGAAGGGTCTGGTAAGGATGGAGGTGCAGCAATAGCCATTCCAGAAGGATTTACAGCGTTCACCTGCGAATTTGGCTGAGAATCTGGAGTAAGAAGGTTGCAAGCTGCAGAGTAATAGGGAAAAAAACCAAAAACCATTACTATGTATTAATAGCAACGCAGGCAGATATAAAATAACATAGGGAGGAGACCAAGATTCCTGAGGGAGACATTCTGTACTCCGCATATTGCCTGCAATGGCACTGATGCTATGTTTACGGCTTACTCAAAGATTTGAATATGACTTTAATCTGTAGTGAAGTATTAGGCTATGTCTACACTGCACAGGAAAACTAACGTATCTTTGGGGCTTTTCGTTTTTTAAAAGCGCCAAAGATACAATCGTTCCTGCGGCGCCATAGACGGCAATAGGAAAGACGAGTTGCAGTCTACACAGCTCGTCTTTTCTCTGCTCGTCTTTCGGCAGCGGCGTATTATACAACATGTTGTATAATGCGCCGGCGCTTCTCATTTTCTTGTCGTCTTCCCATACAATACAATTGTATGGGCGACGTCAGGAAAGCGAGAAGCGACTGCGGTTTTTGCACAAAGCATGACAAAAGCCGCAGTTCTGCATTGGAGAAAAAACGGCCGCTTTATGGCCGTTTTTTGTCCGATGCAGTGTAGACATAGCCTAAGGGTATGTTCAGACGCCGTTTTTTAATACATCTTTGGATACATTTTCGATCCAAAAGTGTTGCGTAAAACGCATCCAACACGCACCCAAAGATGCGTTTTGGCGGCAGCAGAAACGCACCCTATAGCTTTAAATGGCGTGCCTGCTACATCAAACAGACATGCAATGACATGACAATTCTTTGAATGGATCCGAAAGACGCATCGGTGATCAGATGTCTGAACGCCAATGCATGTTTTACATTGAAATCAATATAGAATCACACTGCACATTGCTAAATACGTATTTGGGTCTGTTTTGGGTTCGAAACACGGAGCCAAACACGCATCTAAGAAACGCCGTGTGAACATGCCCTTACCATTCCACAGAAAATGGGGCATGGCCTCAATGCAATACTTAACATAAGAAATGTACTAAAATTCCGGTGTATATTCTTGGTGCAAAGCATTCTAACTTGTATTAGCCTACAAAAGCTAGACAAGTCTAAAGATGTGCCAAAGTGATCAAACAGCATGAGCCACTGTGATGAATCTGGTACATTTGCATTCCTCAAAGGGGTTTTGTAAGACTTTTAAAAACCTCTTTACCACCTTACACTGTACTAAAATAGAAAATTAACTGATACTTACCTCACCCATCACCACCATTACAGCTATGCCAAAGCTCCAGTGTTCCCCTCCAATAACTGAAAGATGAAGTGACGATCACATGATGCTGCCACCAATCTCTGACCCCAGCAGTCACATGTCTATATGTGACAACAGATGTCAGTGATTGGCTGCAGCATCACGTGATCTATGAACGTGACATCATCAGTGAGGGGAAACACTGGAGCTCTGTCAAAGCTGGAACGGTGGTAATGGGAGAGGTAAGTATCAGTTAATTTTCTACTTTAGCACACTGGTGGTGGTAGGGAAGTTAAAGGGAATTCCCACGAAACAAAGTGTACTGCACAGGTCATCTCTCAGCTAGCTGTGAGCTGACCGTGCATGAAAATGAGGGGTAAGTGCATGCAGCTCCCCATTCACCTCTATAGGAACTCCCAAATATACCTGAGCGCACACACTCTGCTATATTTGGAACTCCCAAAGAAGTGAAAGGAGAGGAGAGCCGCAAGCGCCGCCCTCTTCACTTATATGCACATTTGGCTCGCAGCTAGTTGAGAACTGACCTGTGCAGGACACTTTTCTTCATGGACACTAGCCGTTACCTAAGTGATGTCCTGGCTCTGGTGGGCCACAGGCGTAGCTATTGGGGTGCAGAGGTAGCAGTCGCTACCAGGCCCTGCAGCCTGAGGGGGCCCAAAAGCCCTCCTGCCGCATAGGAAGACACCAGTATTACAAATAACACATGCTAGCTGGGGGTCCAATTTGACTTTCTGCATTGGGGTCCAAGAGCTTCAAGTTATACCTCTGAGGTGGGCTACTGCTTATATGTATTATTAGCCAAAGTTTGTAAATTATCTGCAAAGACTATTTTTTTTTGCCAACATTATGTATATGTTGTAAAGCTTGTTTGTTACTTATGCATGTTCTTACCTTGAGTTCCAGCTGAGCTGAAGTGCATGGGATTGAAAAGAAGTGGATGCTCCAGTCCCTGTTCTGGTGCAAGTGGACTTCCATAAAATGGAAAGTTGTCTTGGCCCATTCCCAGGCCTTGGTGAAGCAGTAGTACATTCTGCATGTGCTTCTCAGAGGTCATATGTATACGTAAGTTACGGGATATGTTAGTTTCATAATTACACACTTTACAGTGCCATGATGCCTTTTGCTTAAGTTGACGGTCAGTGGGTGATGTTTGGCTACCTTCTCCTTGCCCTGTATTCATTGTTGGTGCTGCTAAGGGTGGAACTGATGTGTTGGCGGCAGGGCCTGAACCTTGGTAGCCTTGGAGATTGGCCAAGTGCTTGTCAGACTGCATGTGTATGGTAAGATTTCCTTTAGTAGTTGTGGAATAATTGCAAGCTTCACAACGATATGGCTTATAGCCACAGTTGTAGCTTTCACCTCGTGCCAAGCGTGGATGCTGCTGGCCACTGTGGCAATAAGAACAATGGCTATGACTTTCAGGATGTTTTTCCTTCATATGAACATCTAGTGTCTGTTGGTATTTGTAATGCCAGTTACATTTAGGACATTTTAGAGTTTTACATGAATTGCGAGAATGTAGCAGGGAAAGCTGGCCTTGAAGAGACAGACTTTGGAATGATTGGGGGCCTGAGGATGGTGTGCATTCATCGAAGGCCAAAGACCCACGGTCTGCATCGGTTTGGTTACCCCCTTTGTCAGAGCCATGAAGAGATCCCATTTGTAACAAGGAATTTGTCATCATTGGACCATAGAAGCTTTGGTTTACAAGTAGCTGCTCATTGATGTCTGAGGTCTGTGAGGCAGGGGGGATGCTTTCCGGCATATCCTCTTCCTCTGCCTCAACATCTTCACTTAGTGCCTCTATTCCTGCTGAGCACCAGTTTTCTGCACTGTTCTTTTCATCTTTGTTGGCCTTTGAATCTTTGGCTTCAGTTGAGTGTGATGTTCCTGTGAATTCACATTTGTGATAACTTAGAGGTGAGTTGGGCACCAGGCCCAGAGAAAGCTTAGGACTTTCTGGTTTCCCTTGAAAAGTTGCATGACTTTTGGTATCATTGTGTTTTGTATCTTTCATTAAATCTTCCAGTGTTCCAGACTGTTCAGTTGCACTTTGGATTACGTCTAAGAGTGGGGTGTCTTGAACATCAGAAAGGGCAACATTCTCTGGCTCCTGGCCAGCATCTAACACAACGTGGCTTTTTTTTGGTTCTAAAAGGCTGAGAAAAACTTGCCCATTTGATCTATGAATGATACCAGAGGTTCCCCCTGATGCCAACTGCTCTTGATATGGGTGCTCTAACCCATGGAAGTAGGAAGCATGCAATCCTAACTGCTTTCCGCTTCGAAAATTGAGCTGGCAAGGGAGACAAATCCATGTACCATCCACTCTTTGTGTCCTTATTGTCTCCCCAGTTGATTTGTGTCTTAAATCATCTTCCCCTTTTTGCCCTTCTGTTTCTTTTTCTTTGGGTTGGTTTTGTTTTATGGGCGAGTTGCCAGGCGCCGATTGAGTAAGATCGGCTGCCTCAGCTGAGGTATGTAGGGATATTTGGTTAGAGCGAAAGCCTTGGTAGGTGGCGGTGAGACGAAAAGAGGTGAGAGGAGGACATGACAACAATGTGCTTTTAGGGGAGTGCCGTGGTGAAGCTGGGGAAGGAAGAGCACCTTCCTCCTCTTCCTCGCCTTTCAGGAGGTAGACAGTTCCATCACTAGAAAAAAGCACATGTCCCACCAGGGCCTCCCCTCTATCCTCATTTTCCTCCTTGCAGTTTGGCTGTAAAGGAGAGAGCTTTGGCAGATAATTTGGGTGTAGAGAACCGGGAGTCACAGATGGCTGCAACGAGGAGGATGTCGGGCCGACATCTTGATATCCTCCTCCAGCAGCAGATATAGAGGAGGAGACTGAGGAGGACAATTCTGGAGACAGGTTAGGAGGCGGGACAGGGGTATCTTTGGTGGCTGTTGGGCAGAGGGGTAAATTGAGGTCCAGAGGCCAGGAGCTTCTTTCATCCTGCCCAGAAGTAGCAAGGAAGCATTCATCAGCATCCATAGCTGCACGGTTGATATGCAAGAATCATCTCAGACACAGCCCTGTGTACAGAAGAAGAATATTTATGAGTGAAAAAGAATAAACAGACAATGGGAAGCTAAACGGATAGTAAATCACTATGCATTTCAATGTGTAAATGAGTAATATTAACATCACTGTCAGCTAGGTTATAATTCAGTGCATGCACTACACGTGAAAAGCACTATTCAACGTATGCGTGCCTGTTGACACAAGAGTTAATTTATGGACAATTTGCCTGGGGCTGTATGCAGCATGGGGAACAATCACCTGCCTCTCTGGCTTGAAAGACTTTGGCCAATCTAATCTTTGACAAGGAATATGTTACGACAAGGTAAGGGTTAATTGCTGTTCTGCTGGTCTCTCTCCACCCCCCTCCCTGGAGTCCTTATAATTCTGCTCCCCACAGAGTCTGATGTTGAGGTGATTAAAGAGCTGTGAGCCTGAGCACATTAGCATGTTAATGAGTATGGAAATTATTAACTAAAGAGTTTCATTCTAGAGCTTGAGAGAGGCGGGGGTTGAATATAGGGGGGTGGGGTAGGATGAAGCGCCGGTGCAAGAATTGGGGGGGGGGGCGAAATTGTTGAGGAAAGGAATAAAAAATAATGATAGCACACGCTTTGCTATTGTAATCACACAATCACGCTGCCAAATATCAATATATGTGCGTGTGTAACCACAAACATCCATGAATACCTCCGTAAGAGCTCAATATGGAGCTGTCCTCATTATCGATAATCACTTTAATTGTTTATACTCCTCTTCATAATCAAAACCCAAGCCAGCCTCAACTAGCCAATTTATGCAACCATCACCAGCCAGCATAGTAATGAGAGCTAGTGCACGGACAACTAAGTCATTCTGCCTTGCACTCAAGAATATATCATCAAATGCACTGGTTTTCCCAGATAGACAATATTTATTAATACTAATCAAGCCACATAACACAAAATTCATACACCACATTCTGTTTAAGTGTAAGAAATGAATATATTACAAAAGAACTTGCTCAGTTATGTTTATCCAATTATTCATTACAGTGGTTCAACCAGTTATATACAAGTCAGTGACCCCTTTTTTCTCTACTGAAGTGCACAGATTAGAAGCTTTTCTTTTAGTTTTTGTAACATACTGTGCGCTTTTCAATACCTTACGTTTATCTCTTTATGTGGATATAAATCCTTAATTGTCTCAATGTCCACTACTGACTTAGAGAAACAACAGTGATTAGGCAAGTCATCTAGTCATTGTTGTCCCATAGATCAATCATTCGGTGGAGTCTAATTGTGCTGTCAAATTGGTTAATATTGATTTAATATTGATAGGCCTATTCACATTAATGGTATTGGTACAGTTTCACAGTAGCCAGGCCAGAACTGTTTTCAAGTGGATCTGGAAAAACCAAATTGACTTATGCTGGGTTACCATATGGGTTCCTTTATTTTTGATGATAAAAGTGCTACAGATTGCATTATATTTGTCACTTACAAGAAACCTATAAATGCCTCACATAAATAATACATGCAGCAGGTGAAATAAGTATTGAACATATCACGAATTTTCTAAGTAAATATATTTCTAAAGGTGCTATTGACATGGAATTCTCACCGGATGTCGGTAACAACCCATCCAGTCCATGCAGGCAAATAAATCAAACCATTGATGTCCATAAATTAAGTTATATGTAATAATGAGAAATTAAAAAGTATTGACCACGCTTAGTGAAATGTATTTAAAGGGAACCTGTCACATAGTTTGTGCCCCCCTTGCTGAGGGCAGCACAAGCTAGTGTCAGACCTGCTGTTTCCAGCGCTGTGTCCCTTATTCTATAAGATGCTGTAGTTTTAGAGCATTTACCCCTCAAATCTTATTCATGAGCAGGTGTTAGCGCCACCCACCAAAGGCTAGCCCCGCCCACTGACAGTTATTCACATGTTTCTGCCTATTCAAAGTAACAGGTTTGTCAGTTGAGGTGGGCGGGGCTTGCCTCCGATTGGCCGGGTTTGAAAAAAAACTGACACTCTGAAGGACTCTTCGAATGACTCTTCTGGCTGAAAACTGCAGATTTGAGCATTAAATACACGAAAACTACAGCATCTTACAGAATAAGGGACACAGCGCTGGAAAACCTCAGGTCTGACACTACCTTGTTCTGTCCTCAGCAAGGGGGGCAAAAACTATGTGACAGGTTCTCTTTAATACTTTGTACTAAGCCTTTGTAGGTGATGACAGCTCCAAGATGTCTCCTCGATGGAGAAACCAGTCGTATGCATTGATCTGGTGGGATTTTGGCACATTCTTCCACACAATCTTCAAATCCTGAAAGTCCCGTTGGCTACTTCTATGAATTCTAAGCTTTAATTCCTTCCACAAGTTTTCTATTGGATTCAGGTCAGTTGATTGGATGGGCCATTTTAGCAGCTTTATTTTCTTTCTCTGAAACCACTTGAGAGTTTCCTTGATATTGTGTTTGGGATCATTGTCTTGATGAAATTTCCACCCTGGTTTTATCTTCATCATCCTGGTAGATGGCAGCAGATTTGTATCAAGAATGTCTAGGTACATTTGTGCATTCATCCTTCAATTATATGAAGTTTGTCAGTGTCATATGCTGAAAAACAGCCCCACACCGTGATGTTCCCACCTCCAAACATCACTGTTAGTATGGTATTTTTGGGGTGATGGTGCTTTTTGGCCTCCAAACATTGTGTGTGTTATGGCATTCAAAAAGTTCCATTTTGGTTGTATCAGACCAGAGTATATTCACCCAGTATTTCACAGGCTTGTTCAAATGTTGTTGCACAAACTTTAAACACGCTTGTTTTCTTTGAAACAATTGTACCTGCTAATTTCAGGTCTTTCTGTAGGTCTCTGCAGGTATTCCTTGGCTCTTGGACAACTCTTCTGATAATTCTTTTCACTCCTCTGTCTGAAATCTTGTGGGGAGCACATGGTCGCGGCCGGTTTGTGATGGAATGATGTTCTTTCCGCTTCTGGATTATGGCCTAGTAGTGCTCACTGGAACCTTCAGTAGGTTTGAAATTCTTCTCCAACCAATGCCATCGGTATGTTTTTGCAAGAATAAGATTGTGAAGGTCTTGAGACAGCTCACTGGTTTTACCCATCATGAGAACCAGCTAATATTATGTGGCAGGATTGCTTTCTAACTACTGATAGATTTCAACTGGGGTCATGACTTTCCATGGCTTTTTGCACCTTTCTTTCTTCATGTGTTCAATAATTTTACCCTGTGTTATTTCTCATTAATACATATAACTTTATTTATGGACATTTATGTTTTGATTTCTTTGCCTATGTGAATTGAATGGGCTGTTATCAACATCTGGTGAGAAATTCATGTCAATAGCACTTTTAGAAATATATTTACTTAGAAAATTGGTAACATGTTCAATACTTATTTCACCTGCTGTATATAAAATATGTCCTACTTAAAGGAAACCTGTCTGGTAGTTTATGCTGCCCTATCTGAGAGCAGGATGTGATGGAGGGAGAGAAGCTGAACTCTTTGATATATTGGGCTATATAATCTGGAGTAAGATTTCTTAGTAATGTAAGAGAAAAAAGTAAAACACATATTAAAAGTCATGATTACCCTGCCCAGTAATTGACAGTTTGCTATGTACATATACTGATGCAGAGAATGCTGTCAGTCACTGTATGCGGGTCTTATACTATCAATATTCTCTTTTTACAAATCCTGCTCCAAGTCATATTAACATATATATTACAGAGCTCAGCCTGTTTCCCTCTATGACATTCTGCTTTCAGATAGGGCAGCAAAAAAACACCTGGCAGGTTCAATTTAAAGGTTCATGCAGGGTAGTAGCTAAAGGATTATGGGCACTGGTGCAAACATTCTTGGGTAACAAAACCAAGATCTGATCATTTGCAGCTAATCATGGTGCTGTTTACATTGCAGCAGCAATGGCATGGCTGGTTTGATGCTTACAGAGACCAGTGGGAATGACTTGACTTTAAATGAAGCCAAAATAACTTTGAATGGAGTGGCACCATACATGCTTGACTGCCGTTCCATTCCTGCTCCTTAGTGCAGCAGAATCAGGTACAGGACTTTAAAAGCATTAATTTGTCATTTATTTCTACATGGATGTATCAATGTATTGATTGATTGTCATGCTGAGCAGTCAGCCCTAAGTTTTGACTGCTCAACATGACATAACATGCACAGCAGAATATTATTAGTAGCTTCCTTAGAAGCAAGCAGCTAAATGCATGCAGACAGCAGGAGTCTGTAAAGATGATGATGGTGGGCCATTGGTCAGGGTGCCTAGAAGAAGGGGCAGGTTTAGAGCTCTGCATCTCCTTCTACAGAGGAGGACTATCTCTACCACTAGCTCTACAGCAATAGCTCTATAGTTGCATTACTGGTTCACATTTGTTAGGACAAATACTTCCCTCTTATAACTCTGTGTTGTGCTGTTCTTTAGTTATTTTTTTCTAGAAATGTATTAATGAATTTGTCAGTTGGCTGTTAACTACTGGGGTTGTGTCCCTGCACTGTCTGATATTGTGCAATCAGTGCTGACAGTCACACCCCATTGAAAATTGGAATGGTAACACCTATCTGACTGATTCAGAACTACATTTCTCGGAGGAATAACAGAGAAACAGCACAAAACAGAGCTGTAAGAGAAGATGCTCCAGAATTGTTATTTCATTAAGTATTTACAAATACAGACATGTCAGGAAATGTCAGGAAAAAAAAGTTCAGCAGAAAACTCTATAAATGTTGCAACAGCAGTGGCCATTTGGGATTAAAATTCTGCTTTCTCCACAAATTAGTCTATAAGGAAGTGGTGCTCCTAAATGAATAACACTGATCTGACAATAAGCATTTTGATTGCGACACTTTACCAAATTAAAAGCCTAAGATAGAGAAATATTCAGGAGGGAAACCCATTTACAATATACTTGTTCTGTTCCCAATTTTTATGTCTTGAAATAAAACAAAACAAAAAGCTGTATTCATATAATGATATGCCAAATTGTCTATACCAAATATAGATTCATTACAAAAACAGATATAAATGGGAACATAGTAAATTTTATAGTAACATAAAATTAATTTGAATGTGTTGATTCCTTAAAGCTCAGTGTAAACTCCATGCACAATTCATCAATTAAAATGTAGGTATAAAATTCCTGATCGTTGTATTTCTGCTTTCCATTAATTTAATTAATATATTATTTCCATTTTCTGTTGTCTACTTAAAATTTTCTGTTAAGGCTAGATCAAGCATTTAAAAAGTGAAAGTCAATTGGAATAAACTATTACTGATGCACTGTCCAAGCAGGTGCCAAACTTTTGAAGGAAACTAACCATGAAAATGACAAATAAGCCTATCAATAAACAATCAAAGCAAATACATGTAACCAATTTAGAAGATAAAAAAAAATTGTAATAAACTATTACCATCAGGTAAACTGTGCTAAATTGAAATGCACTACGTTTAATAGGATGGATTTGAAAATCAAAAGATTATACAATGTACCCAAAAGATGGGGAAAGATATAGCTTGCATGCATTGATCAGCCATAACATTAAAACATCAAAGTGAATAACATTGATTATCTCAATTACACCAGTTAAGGGGTGGATATACTAGGCAGCATATAAACAGTTCTTTAACTAGACATCCACCACCCGTTGATTATAAACATCCAACGATCGACGGCTAACTTTGCAGAGACGTTCTGGAAAGTCCATGCAGAGAGTGTACCAGCGCGAGTGGAGAGCTATTTCTCAAATTGGTCTGCATGGCTGTTGCCCCAGAAGGAAGCCTCTTCTAAAGATGGTGCACAAGAAAGCCCACAAATAGTTTGCTGAAGGCAAGCAGACTAAGGACATGGATTGCTGGAACCATGTCCTACGGTTTGATGAAACCAAGATAAAGTTATTTGGTTCAGATGGTGTCCAGCGTGTGTGACGGCAACCAGATGAGTACAAAGACAAGTGTGTCTTGTCTATGGCCAAGCATGGTGGTGGGAGTGGCATGGTTTGGGGCTGCATGAGTGCTGCTGGCTGTGGGGAGCTACAGTTCATTGAGAGAACCATAAATGCAAACATGAAATGTGACATTCTGAAGCAGAGCACGATCTCCCTCCCTTCAGAAACTGGGCCGCAGGGCAATATTCCAACGTGATAACGCCCCCAAACATATCTCCAAGATGACCACTGCCTAAACCCTATTGAGCATCTGTGGGGCATCCTCAAATGGAAGATGGAGGAGCCCAAGGTCTCTAACATCCACCAGCTCCATGATGTAGTCATGGAGGAGTGGAAGATGATTCCAGCGGCAACCTGTGAAGCTCTAGTGAATTCCATGCCCAAGAGAGTTAAGACAGCTCTGGAAAATAATGGTGGCAACACAAAATATTCACACTTTGGCCTCAATTTGTCAATTTTCACTTAGGGGTATGCTCACTTTTGTTACCAGTGGGTTAGATATTGATAGCTGTGTGTTGAGTTATTTTGAAGGCACACCAAATTTACACTGTTATAAAAACTGTACACTGACTACTTTACATTGTATCAAAGTGTTATGTCTTCAGTGTTGTCCTATGAAAATAATATGTGTGCGTATATCTATCTATCTATATATCTATATATATATTTACATAAAAATAAAGCTTCACATGTCAGGAGATTCAAATCTGATTGTACTAAGGAAAAGTAGACTGGGTCAAGACACTTTCAAAATGGCAGGTCTTGTGGGGAATGCCAATGGTTAGTACCTACTAAAAGCACAACAATAAATGAATCAGGATCATATGTGCCCAAGGCTCATGAATGTGCGTGTGGAGCAAAGGCTAGCCTATTTGTAAAAAATTTGATAATGGCTATGACCAAAAGATGCTCCCATGCTCACTCATGTCCAACAACAAAAGTGTCAATAATAGACACAAGAGTATCAGAACTGAGCCATAGAGCAATGGAAGAATGTGGCCTACTTTTCTTTTATGTCATGTGAACACCTAGTTTTGTGTATGCTTTTTATGTGGGGAACTGGTGTCATCAAGATGCACTTTGAGGGGAAGGCAAGCCGGCATAGTCATGGTCTGGGCAATGTGCTGCTGGGAAACCTTGGGTTCTTATATTTATGTGGATGTAAGTTTCACACAAATTACCTACCTAAGTGTTGTTGTAGACCCAGAATTCCTCAATATGGAAATGTTATTTCCTAATGGCTGTGGCCTCTCTCAGCAGAATAATACACCCAGGATTGTTCAGGAGTGGTTGTGGAACATGGAAAGAGAGCAGGATGTTGGCTTACCCTCTACAACAATGCTAAAATGGATGCTGCACCTTGTAACATTATGTTGTGCTATGGTAAATGTTGAATATTTTTGTTTGTTGTAAACTGTTGTTCAATAATTGTGCCAGCACCCCTTAGGCTATGTTCACACGGCTGTTGAAACCTTTTAACAGGCGTACAGTACGGTCCGCAATTATTCCGGGTGTTTGGGAGTCGACCCATTGACAGTCATTACTCGCGGCGCATATTCGCCGCAAGTAATTGACATGTCGCTTATCTCCCCACGTGTACAATACGATTATATTGTACGCCCGTGGAGAGGAGGTGTAATCCATAGTTCTCTATGAAAACTATGAATTACCGTTACCGTATTAGAACACAAATACGACATGAAATGCGCGCTGCAATTACGTTGTGTGAACATAGTAGGCATGCTTTGGCTGTTGGCACTAGTATGAATTTCAGAACTGTCTCTTTGGTATCGGTGTCCACTACAAGTTTCCTCTTCCACATTAAAATCACTGAATGTTGTGCATTACATTTAAGGCTCATAAAATTTTTCTATGGACATGGAGTCCACAAATCATCTACAACTTTATAATGTCTTTTTGTATTCTGCAATAAAATTGCTACTAAACAATGATTGTTATTTTGTTGCTTTTTTCACTATATAATGGGTCTTCTTATTGGATCTATAATTTAGTTGAAGATTAAAGGCAGACATCTGATCACTTCTGGAACAACTCTGAAAGCCCTAGGAACAGCAAATGATTTTTAAGAGCTAGATGTAGTTATCATGAAATTTAAAGGGACACTACCGTCAAAATTTTAGTTTTCACCTATTGACAAGCAATATGTGACTATTATATAGATTTTTTTTTAATTGGGTGGCTGTTTTTTTAATAATTTTTTTTAAAATTCCCCCATGAAAATTTCTTTTCCCCACTTTTTTTGTGCTCTGATAGACAGCAGAGGAAATTGTTTTCTTGGTTCGGG
>JAODAL010025751.1:0-58032 GCA_025379985.1 Phyllomedusa bahiana | reverse complement strand
GTTTTCGTACATACACTGTATTTTTTGGCAACAAACAACCTGTCTGACTACAAAAATTGCTGTATTGTAATTTAACTGCAAGGTGGAATATTAACAGTCACAGGTGTAAATGGGTAAAATTGAAAATGAACACCTATCTGAAATGTATACTGATAATAAAAGGGGAGTTTTGCAGCTAACAAAGGGGACCTGCAGTTACAGAAATGATGTGTATCCAATATAAGTTCAGGCTGCCCAATATCCAGGAAATATTTCAATAGCAAACTGTTAATAATAAAGATATTCCACTACAATGTCTACACTAAGTCTTGTGAACTTTATCCAGTTTTCTTTATAGATAGAGCTGTCTGTGTTCGCCCGCGCCCCCCCCCCCCTCCCGCTCCCACCGCCGTGAATTTACAGCGGAAAGATGCTGCTTTAAAATTCTCTAGCTAACTACATAAAATCTTCAAATCTCTAATCTAACTAAATTGGAAGGATCACAGCTAATATAGAGGTTTCTCTGTGCAGAAATAGACTAATTTCGCTGAGCTGTTTGCCCACAGGCAAGCGCAGGTCCATCCCAAATGAGACGCTGAGAGACACGGAGGCTGAAACAGGAAAGCTGTTCTATGTAAAAACGAGGGTCATGTGATTTTTCCAGCCAATCACAGCCATACACACCCAGTCATGACGTCGCACACACATCTCACCCTGCTCTATTCTGTAATCTGATTTGCTGGCCGCCAAATTACAGGAAGCGCCAAAAAGGCGCGTCTAATAATGATGCTCAGATTTTAACCTTAATTATCGCATGATCTGGAAATTTCGATCACCATAAAAACCTTGTCGATTTCAACTTTGTCGAGAAAAATCGCTCAACACTAATAAATACATTATATAAATGTGAACAAAATTGCTGATAGCCTTCCATTAAAAAAAGAAAAACCCACATTAGTCACCAAAATAACTTGAAACTGACAAAAGTAATAATAAGTTAAAATTGACTAAAAAATAATCGATGGAAATCAGACATTGCTTTGTGGTGCAACCAAAAAATTTAAAAAAAAAAAAAATAAAAAAGAAATTCCTCAACAAAAAAGATTAATCCCTATAACTTAATATTTTGTTTCACAACCATTACAGGCAATCACTGCAAACATTTGACTCCTGTGACTCTCAATGAGACTTCTGCATCTGTGTACAGGTATTTTGGCCCATTCCTCGTTAGCAAACTGCTCCCAATTCTACAGAATTCATGGTTCAGCTCCATCCACATATGTTCAATAGAATTTAAATCAAGGCTCAGGAAAGCCACTTTAAAATAGTCCAATACTTTGTTCTGAGCCATTCTTGGATGTTTTTAGCTGTGTTTTGGGTCATTATCCTATTGAAGGACCTATCATCTTCGACTGAGACCAAGCTTTCTGTCTCTGGGCAACACAGAAGATTTCATTATATCCTGCACATATTCATGATATTCTGTGCCAGATGAAGCAAAGCAGCCTTAAAACATAATCAAGCCTTCTCGATATTTCACAGGAGGTATGATGTTCTTTATTTTGTATGTTTAATTTTTGTGTCTGGAAGCATAGAGCTAATGTGACTTGCCAAAAAGCTCCAGTTTTGTCTAATCTGACCCAAGAACATTCTCTCAGAAACTTTGTGGCTTGTCAGTATGCATTTTAACAAATTCCGGTATTCCTTTTTTTATGATTTGCTTTCAACAGTGGTTTCCTCCTCTTCTAATAAGAACACTTTAGCAAAGATAGAAACAGATGGCACGATCTTACATGATAGTACCTTGACTTTGGGATTCACTTCTAATCTTTTTGTAAGTTATTCTGTGATCCTTGCTTACCATTCGTATTATTTGTCTTTTCAATTTTTCATTAATTTTCCTCTTGCGGCCATATCTAGTGAGGTTGGGTACAGTCTCGTGGACCTTGAATTTCTGAATGATATGTGCAACTGTAGTAACAGAAACATCAATCTGTTTGGAGACAGTCTCATACTGTCTTTACCTTTAACATGTTTGTCTATAATTTTCTTTCTAACCTGAGATAGCTCTTTCCTTAGCTTTGTTTGGTCCATGTTCAGTGTGGTAAACACCATGATACTGAACATTAATTGATTTTCAGTCAATTTAAACATATCATTACTTTTGTCAATTTTAAGTTACTTCAGTGACCATTGTCGGTGTTTCTATTTTCATTGGAATGGTAGCAATAATTTTGTCTAGGTCTCTATATTTGTGTAGGTAATATTATTAGAAAACAAAATTAAAAACAAAAAAAATCTTTAATCCTGTTAATGTTTGTGCTTAGCATTTGATAAAAATAAATACAGTGATAATGTAGAGTATTAAATTACGGTCACACAGTAGAAATGTTGCAAATTTTCTGTCTGAATTTGTCAATAAAAACATCTGGGGCAGAAAACAGTGTCAGCAAAGAAGCTGAATACTTTTTCTGTGCAGAAATTAACATATGATTTATATTTTTATGACCACCATCTGTCAATTTCTGCTGCAGGACAGCAAAGACTTGTGAATTTTCACTTTATTATTGATTCACAATCAGTGTTGTGAATTTCAATGTGGATTACCAGCCAATTGAAAGAAAATTCGGCTTTTCTTCACTAAGCCCAGGCCTCTCGGTGACACGCATCGGTCCATATACTCCCTAAAGCCACGTAAGAGAGTACTCTAGGGGAAAAATACCTTCCCTCAGCAACTTCACCGGTCACTTTCTCACACTGTAATGTTCAGTTTTGCCTGGACATGTACATTGCAATGTGTTGCGTAATATTTTGGCGCTATATAAAATCTGTCCCTGTTTGGTTTGACATAGGTTTGACTGAACTTGTACAAAAATTTAGTGCAAACTTAGGGCAACATGTATGAAGGAAGGTGTGTCGAAGTGCATAGTCGAGTCTCATTTTCAGTGTATAATTCGCCTGATGTATGAAAGTGGTTTTTTTGCGTTCATAAAAGGTGTGTAAAGTTCGACGCGCCTCGTCTCACCTATGTGTTAGGTGCATCACAGAACTTACATGTATAAAGGCTAGAATAGTATGTCAGTGAATAGAAACTATGATACTGAGCTTGCTTGGTGGACCACAGGTCCCAGCAAGACCTGTGCTGTGCTGGCTCTAGCTGTATGTAGAATAAAGGTGAGAGCAGCAAAAATACATTTAAAATTTAATGTAGTCAAAATTAAAATTTTAAAAATCAGAACAACATCATCAGTGAACTATTTAATGTAAAATTAGTTTTAGATTCTTTTAATTTTAATGACATTTCATTGGGAAATATTTTTATATTTTGGGGATATCATATATATTTGTATTAATTTTATACGATAAATATTTGTATTAAATTTAAATAATTGAATTTTATATAATTTGGTAATTATTAGAAATTAAATTTTATTAATGTACCGGTGTAAGTTTAGAGATATTGGACTTTTTTCCGCTTACAGCAAATCTAGCTTCACTTCGATTCCTCAGGCTCAAGCAGACCACATTGAAATAGATCTGCCTGTTGAAGCAGTAATGCGCCTAGTTTTGCTGAACCACATTCATATATGTGTCTAAACTTACAAATGTGGTGCGACACACCTCCATAACGCCACCAGAACACTCCTTCATGTTAGGTGCATTTGAAAGTGTTGAATCTTACAAACAATGCACCTAACACATTCATTAGTAGCCGGCTCAGTTAGGTGCATTGTACACCATAAAAAGAGTAAAAAACCCTTTCATACGTGTCGGCCTTAGTTTTGGGAGACACCAAACCCAATTTTTTTAAAAATTTTGACTCTAAACCTAATCCTGGTCATAATCAGGGGTGCTACCCTCACCGCCAGGCAGGAATAATGGGCTGGCGGCATCTCACTTTCAGGGCCGTATTTATAAAAGGGCTGTCGGCAGGGAAGAGAGGACGGTACGCTATCAGTTTATGGGTGCTTTTTTTTCCTTCTATGTAGATGCTGCTGCCACCAGTCGAAGACCTTGTGGCAGCAGCGGGTGAGGTGTTGAGCTACTGGCATCCGGTTTATGGCCCAGGGAGATCTGAACTACAGCAGAGCAGGCATTGTGCTGTTGCTATGTACTTCAGACACTCTGAGCCAACCAGCAGCTGCTGTGTGCCGATGACGTACTGAACATCTTCATAGATGTCTCACTTGTCCTCTCCTGAACAAGCTTCAAAGTTTCAGGTAAAAGCATTAACACAGTGGTACTTAGCTGAAGGGAGGTCATAGTTTTATTTTAGGGGATCCACAGCAGGTTTGATCTTACTTACTTGGTCCTGCTCAGTTCTTATCTCACTATCCTGTTATCGTGAAATGTTGCTCCCTGCAGCTCGCATAATGACAGTGCCATGCTATGTAATACCACTGGTAAGGGGCTAAATGGAAGAGAAGCTGCCCATAAGGCATATAATCAGATTAAAGGATGGACATAGGTGATGATATGTAGTACTAAAGCCAAAAGGGATACGGGACTGTGCAGTAAAATGTGTTTACATGTGTAGATTTGTAACTAAATGCATGTGTGCTGTGTATTTATGTAAATGCGTATGAATTCAGTGTATATATACATACATGTGTGCATTATATGTGGCTATTCATTTATGTAGTGTATACTGTAAATGCATGTATGTAGTGTGTGTTTGTACATACATATGCATGGGGGCCGTCTATGCACATGGACAGATAGTACACTAATATACACATGAGTGTCAGTGTGTTATTACATATGTGTGTATGTATGTGTAGTGTGTCCGGTAGGTGTGTTAATACATGTGTGCAGTAAGTATAAATGGGGGCTGTGTCTGTCCATTATATAAATACATGTGTGCAGTATGTATAAATGTGTGCTGTGCCTGTCCAGTGTATAAGGGTATGTTCACATGGTGTATAGGGGCGTGTATCTGTGTACACCACTATACACCTGCTGTGGGGAGGTATGCCCTGGCCAGCGCATACTTCACACAGCGCTCACATTGACTTTCACTTTCCCCAGCGCCAGGGGCATTGCTAGGCAGTTTTATCCTCAACAAACATTACACTTTGTAGTAGTTACGTTAGTGTTATTTTGATTTTTAACTGACTTTGAAGTTGGAAATGTTATATACAAACTCAACACATTTGATTTCACACTGATATTCATGGCAGCACAACCACCCTACGTTCGATATTCATTTTCATAGCAAGATAGTTCTTTCTCCACATGTTGAATCAATGGGGAAGGTTAAATGATTTACTAAGCCCTTCACATCTGACTGTCTATGTGGTTGTCTTGAATTTTTAGCTAGCAAACATGCAAGCTTTCTTTTATAACTGTAATTTCATTCTGAGAGACTCTTCGCTCATGATTTTCATGAATTTTTAATATACAAAACAGGGAGGAAATTTAAGCAGACTCCAAATCTCTACTTTCATTTCTCGGATGCAATGCAGTGTTTGACTGTTCACAAGATAACAGCTTTGCCACTTAATATCTCCCTGGCCGTGTTGGCATGTCAGTGCTCAGTGTGGTTTATTTTGTGCATTAAGTTTAAGGAAAAAATATGATACACTGTTATAACTATTACCTCACAGTACATTATTGGTCCAAACATGATACAGAATAAAAGAAAAATTGCTAATTTTTCATGGTAGAAAATATTTTATGGATTGACATATTCAGGATTTTATGGACTCAATGTGTCAGTAGTGAAACCCTTACTGGGTCCAAAGTTCCAGCACTAGGCCTGGCACCTCTTTTCAACTGTATGGGCCTCCTTGGTATATGTTTATGGTTGAAAACTATGATGGAGCATGTGGCAGGTAGGTAAGCAGTGCAGGTCACTTGATACAGTGAAAATATCATGCTGTCTGTGCCTCTTATATAAAATGTCAGGAGGAGCAACCCAGCACAGGTGGTAATGACCTCGGTGAATCATGCCACCCATGCTGTACACAAGCAAGAGGAGTGTATTGTTTGGTAGGGGAACTGGGAATGGTGAGTTTTATTTTTGATTTTTAATTATCAGAAAGAGGGTACTATAAAGAATGGGGGCTATGTACCTATCCAATAGGAAGACTATATACAGTTGAAACCAGAAGTTTACATACACTAAATAAACAGATACATATGCATGTTTTTCTCACTATCTGACATGAACCCAGAATAAAACATACCTAATTTAGGTCAATAAGGATTAACACAATTAATAATATTTGTCAAATACCAGAATAAAGAGAGAGATAAATTTCTGCAAACTTTCTGCAAGGTCAAAAGTTTCCATACATTTCATTAGTATTTGGTAGCATTGCCCTTAAACTGTATGATTTGGGTCAAACATTTTGGATATCCTTCCACAAGCTTCTCACAATAGTTGGTAGGAATTTTAGTCCATTCCTCCTGACAGTACTGGTGTAATTTATCTATATTTGTAGGCCACCTTGCTCGCACCTGCCTTTTCAGCTTTGCCTTATATTTTCAATAGGATTGAGATCTAGGCATTGTGATGGCCACTCACAAACATTGACTTGGTTATCCTTAAGCCACTTTGTAACCAGTTTGGCTGTATGGTTCGGGTCATTGTCTAGCTTTAAATTCTTGGCTGATGTCTTGAGATGTTGCTTCAGTATTGCCACATAATCTACTTTCCTCATGATGCCATCAATTTTGTGAAGCGCCCAAGTCTCTCATGCAGCAAAACAACCACACAACATGATGCTGCCACTCCCGTGTTTCACAGTTGGGATGGTGTTCTTAGGCTTGCAAGCTTCTCCTTTTTTCCTCCAAGTGTAACGATGGTCATTATGGCCCAACAGTTCAATTTTAGTTTCGTTAGACCACGGGACATGTCTCCAAAAATGTAGGTCTTTGTTCCTGTGTGCATTTGCAAGCATTAATCTGGATTTTATATGTTTCTTTTGGAGTATTGGCTTCTTTCAGTCCATGTTGATATGGTACTCGTTTCACCGTGGATAATGATAAAATCTTACCAGCTTCTGGCAGCATCTTCACAAGGTCTTTTGCTTTTGTTCTTGAGTTGATATGCACATGTCGGACAAAAGCACATTCATCTTTGAGACACAGAACCCATCTCCTTCCTGAGCAGTATGATGACTGAATATTCCCATCTTGTTTGTACTTGCGTATAATTGTTTGTACAGATGAATGAGGCACCTTCAGATCTCTGAAAATTGCACCCAATGATGATCCAAACTTGTGCAAGTCCACAATTCTCTTCCTGATATCTTGGCTGATTTTTTAGACTCAGAAACAGTGTGTTTCTGGTGTGTAGTAAAAATACATCCACATGTGTGTCTCTAACTTTGATGTTGCCAATAAACCAATAAACAAAATAAATTAGAAGCTTCCAAAGACATGACATCATCATATGAGCTATCCCATATTGTTTAAAGGCATAGTAATCCTAGTGAATGTAAAATTTTGACCTTGAAGAAAGTAATAAAAATGCCTTAAAAAATTATCTCTCTCACTATTCTGACATTTAGCAAATATAAATAATTTTGGTAATTCTAATTGACCTAAAACAGGTAAGGTTTATTCTGAATTCATGTCAGATAGTGAGAAAAACATGCATATGTGTCTTTTTATATAATGTATGTAAACTTCTGGTTTCAACGGTACCTATCCAACTGGAGAGGGCAACCTACAGATGTAGCAAAATTTTTCCCAGATAATACACCATGATATCACAGCAAATAATTTAATATCAACAGTCATGGACAATAGTCACGTGCAGTCATGGACAATAGTTGTGAATCAATAACTGGTGGTCCCTAGGCACACCAGTCCAACATTGCACATACTGAGGCAGATGTATCAATAATTTTAAACTCTAAGACAGTTTTAGGTTAGACTATACAATCTTGCAATGCACCTCATTTATCATAGAGTTCAGAAATCTTTCATATGTTAAAACTGTCTAGTCTAACCCTACATCATTTTTAAGTTGGCTTACTTAAAGGGGTTTTGCCACGATCTGATGTTGATGTGTGATCCTCCAAAATGTCATCAAAAAAAGTGAAGCATCTGAGATCTACAGCCTAAGATGCTCTTGGTTTTCTGATAGTTTACATTAGACACGACCAGGAACTGACAGGAGCTGATCTGACCGCGCTTGTGTTGTCTGCACTTCTTATCCGGTGGCAGGGAACATGAACCAGCTTTGAAGGGATTGGGTAGAAAGATGTTATGTCTTTTGTATAGAGAATACACTGGTTGTAATGTAATTATCTGAGTAAACATGTAGACATGTAAATATGGCTCTCTGCTCAGCCCCTTACCCTCTCCCCCATCGTGAAGGAATAAAAGATAGTGCCTGCTGAGCTTATCTTCTCTCCTGAGCAGATAAGAGGGAGAAATATAACACATAAAGCTTGTGCACAATACAGTTCTCCTGTGTGGATTAGCAAAACAATGTTTGCTCAATTACAGAGACTGAGTATCAGGAATGTGAATTGGAGGTGGAGTGATGACATCACAGAGGAGGTACTTGTTTTTTTAAACACAGAAACAAAACGCCCCTTTTTCAAGCCTCAAGAGGGGAGTATCAGCCTGTTAGGTAAGAAACTCGCTTCTTGGCAAAACCCTTTTAATTCCACAACTGTGCCCAAATTTTGGCGCATTTGTTGCACACACTAAGGGAGACATGTATGAAAACTGTCTAGGAATAAGACTTTCTTTGCCAATAGCAAACAAACAGTGCCCCCCTTTCATTTATTCAGGGCACTATGTGAAACTAAAGGGGAACTCTGATTAGTTGCTATGGGCAACAAAGAAAATCTTAGACCTAGACAGTTTCCATATATATGGCCCTAAGTCACACCCTTTTCACATGAAATCACACAGCTTTTTCCAGGGTTACGCCCATTTTGTTGGAGAAGGGGCAAAAGTGTCTAGAAACTGTCTAAAACACATCATAAATGTAGTGTAAAGCAAGTACAATATTATTTTTGACGCACATTGTGTCAGAATTCTGGTGCAGCAATTTTCATACATCTGGGCCACTGTGTCCTGGTTTTAGATGGTAACCATGTAAAAAAAATCTTTAGACACCGAAAGACAAAATTGAAAAATGCCTTTGAAGAGGTTTTATGAGCATGAACATCTATAGTGTGCGATCCATGGAAATCCAACCTGCGAGACCCCCAAGATCAGAAGAACGCAGTTTCAAGCACAGCAATATGTTTCTACATGGAGTTGTGTTGCAGCTTAGCTCCATTAAAGTACCCTTTCTTTATTTAGGATAAGTTAAATGTGTGGATTTTTAGAAGATTAATAAAACATTTTAATATTACAATATTATAGACAATAGTTTTTTTTTTTAATTAAATTTAATATCACCACCATAAAATGTATCAGTTCTTTAAATAAAGGGAGCTATGTTATGCTTATATATACAAAAATTTAAAAACTATGTTCAAAATTACAGGCAGTCCCCAACTTACACCGTTCTGACTTACATCTGTCCCCTAGTTACAAACGGAGACTTATGGGGCATGTTGGCACTTGTAGTTCCATTTTCCACATCAGATAGTAGCTGTGAAACGACAAGTTCCAGCATGCCACAGCAGCACATGAGGTGAAAATAAGGTGAAATTTTCTTAACAGGGGCACAGACAGCAAAACAAATGTAAGAACCCTTCCCTGCACCATCCAAAACTGAAGAAAAAAAAAACTTTTGTGCTGGAGTTACATTTAATAAATATACCTGTTCTGACTTACATACAATTTCAACTTAAGACAAACCTTTTGCCCCTATCCTGTTCATAACCTGCGGACTGCCTATGTATTGAAAATAATATTAAACAATATCCGGTGGGTTATACACTCTGAATAAGATCACAGCCTACAGAACACCTATTTTCTCTTCTCTTTACTTATTTGTTGGCTGACAACATTGTAATAAAGAGTGTCAGATGTGGGAAGAATAATAACTTTCTATGTGGGCTGATTTATAATTTGCTATTGTGTTATCTTCCTTTGTGTTTTCTTCACTGTAGTTTACAGTTGTTACTTTTATTTTTTATCTCTTTGGTTAATTTTATATTATTACATACTGAAATTCTGAGAATGGATTGTTTTATTTCATCAGTCTTATTTTTATATGCATTTCAAAGCTGTGACTGTGTGAGTCTTACCAGTCCTTTTATGTCCTTTGATGCTAAAGCTTTGTCTACACAGCACTGGTTTCTGGTCGGAATTTTGGCGGATTCAGTATTTAGGATCCTCCGAGAATCTGACCGTAACCAGTGCCCCGTAGACCGCAATAGAAAATCCGAGCTGTAGTCTACACAGCACATATTTTCTATTGTCGGATTTCTAAACCCCTGGCCTCCACCAAAATATAAAGCATGTTTTATTTTTCGGGCATTTTTCCAGTAAAAATTATAAAAAATGTGCCGCCCAAAAATTTCCCAAAACTGACCGAGGAAATTTTGCAACAGTATGTAAACTTTTAAAATGCCATAAGTTTTTCCAACGGCTTTTTAAAAACTAAACCCCTTTTAAAAAGGCCCTTTAAAACGGGAATAAAAGGACATATTAGCCATTTTACTTTTTTTTTTAATCTTTTTGGATCCACTCCTGGCTTTGGTTCAGAAACTGGATTAAAAGTGCCAAAAAATGCATGTGTAATTCCAGCCTAACTAAAAGTCCCGGGAAAGTCAGTCTTTGTAAAATTGACCCGCAGAGTCCCTAGATGAAACTCTGGGGCCCTAAGTCCTCACACAAAAAAAAAAACCATGGTAAATAAACCAAGGACTATTTTGGAAGGCAAGGGGTTTGGGTTTTTATGAAGATAAAATATAGTTTAATATAATTATTTTAATAAAATTTAATAAAAAAATTTAAACCCAAATAAAACCCCTTTTTTATTTTTTCCACCCAAACAAATTTAAAAGGGAAATTAAAAAACCAAAACAAAGGGATATTTTAAAAATTTTTCAACAATTAAGGTTATAAAATTACCGAAAAAAAATTTTACAACCTTTTTCCCCTTTCGAAAACAGGCCTCCCCAAAACCTTTTTCACCCCCACTTAAAAAGGGGGAAGGCGAGTTTGATCCTAAAACGACTTGGGGAATATTGTACCCCCTAAAGAAAGAACCCCCAAAATTCATGAAATTTAAATATGGGAAAAATTGCAATTCAACCACCATTTTTTTTCAACAAACTTTATTGGGGGAAAGGTTAAAACCCCCCAAAATTAAAAAGGGGAAAAAAAGGATCTTTACCCCCATTTTTTTCCCGCATGTTCCCCTTCCCTCCACTTTTTCCCCAAAAGGCCCCCCTTTAAAAAACCCGGAAAAAAAGGAAACTTTCAAACCCACTCTTTAATTTTATCTTGATTCCTTCCCTGGGTAAGTTAAATTTTTTTAGACCCCCAATTTTAAAAAGTGGGAAAAAGGTTTTTTTTTAAACCCCTTTGGTTTTCATTTGCAGACTTAACAACCCTTGGGAAGAAGGGGAAAGTGAAAAAAAAATGCCAAAAGGGGTTTTCCCCCCAAAAATTTTTTTTCCCACTCCATTTTACAAAATTGGGGTTTGGAAAAGCATGGCCCCCCCTAATCCCCCCCTTTAAAAAAGGCCTTGGGGCTTTAAAATTTTGGGGTTTAGGCCAATTTTTCCGGGGCCACAGCATCCCCCAAAAAGAACCCTGACCCCCACTTTAAAAAGGGAAAAAAGGGTTTTTTAACCCCATTTTTTGTTCCGGGCTTATTGCAAAACATAATGGCCCCCTTAAGGCTAGGGGAAAGACAACTGGAGTTGGCTTTATGCCCAGTAATAATAATAATAATAAAATAATAATAATATCTTTTTTTATATATTCTGCACCACTTTACAAAGTAGAGGGTACAAGTACCAACAAAAAACAAACGCGGCATAGTAAAAAGCTATCAACAGATCAGATATAAGATGTGAGGGCCGAGATTGCAAGAGTTTACAATCTATTCCCCTTTCAAAGAAAATTCAAGGCGGCACTACTCCACTTGTTCAGCTGCTACCCTTAAATCAAGAGGATTGCGAGTCACTCCTGCCAAACGCTCTGGAGATATGGTGCTCAGCTCCAAACAAAGAAAGTAAGTCCATTCATGTAAATCTCAAATATAGAAATAGCAGAGCGGCACTAACCGATCTTCTCCTTTTCAACACTTTATTGAGCGTAAAATTACA
The DNA here is from genome assembly GCA_025379985.1 of Phyllomedusa bahiana. NCBI lineage: Eukaryota > Metazoa > Chordata > Amphibia > Anura > Hylidae > Phyllomedusa > Phyllomedusa bahiana. The sequence goes on along the minus strand of JAODAL010025751.1, from coordinate 45,850 downwards.
ACGTATAGCAGGGAGACAGATACTTCCCCCGACGATCGTTTCGCGTGTTCACTCCCACGCTTTCTCAAGGCCTTGAGAAAGCGTGAGAGTGAACACGCGAAACGATCGTCGGTGAAGTATCTGTCTCCCTGTTATATGTTATAACTTTACGCTCAATAAAGTGTTGAAAAGGAGAAGATCGGTGAGTGCCGCTCTGCTATTTCTATATTTGCAGCTTACAATCTATGTGGATGTAAGTGAGAGAAAAAAAAATGACAAGTGCTTGGTTTACACAATGGTCCAGCCATGTTTCACAAATATGGGTGTAAAGATCATGGCTTGCTTACTACATGCCTTTGAGCCTGGGGGCTGCTGTATTGAAGGTTTAGCATTCTCCATGCCAGCCAGCAGTACAACAGTTAACCTGACCTCAGCATTAGCAGCTGATGCCCATTTTCTTGTCTGGCTGGCTATATTCTGACTATATTCATTATTGACATTACCAACAAATTCCATAGCAGAATATTAATATTTGATCAGAGGCGGGACGACGGGTAGGCAGAGGTAGGCGTTCACTTAGGGCGCCTACCTCTGCCTATCCCTAAGGGGCGCAGGCAGGGCCCCGAACCTCTCCGGGCTCCAGGCCGCTCCCGTGGGCCTGAAGCGCCGGCGGTCTCTTTGACCGCTTCTGCGGAGCAGAGAGCGAGCACTCCCTGCTCCGCAGACAGTGTTGGACCCGCTCACCGGAGGATCGCTGGATGCAGGGCCGACACAGCGGGGCCGCCGGGTCCTCATAGCGCTGAGGACCCGCCGCAGCCCTGTGCGGCTCAGCTGGCAGCGTCGCGATGAAGTGATGTCATCGCGACGCTGCCTCACCTCGGGCGCACAGCGCGTCATAGGCTGTGCGCCCGAGGAGCTGCCGGAGGAGCGTCCCGGCGCGGGAGGCGTGATGACATCATCACGTCTCCAGTGTTGGACTGAAGAGGAGCGCGCGGCCAGAAAAGAAGACGACAGAAGAGGAGCGCGCGACCGGGAAGCAGGTAAGGTAAGTATAAATGTTGTTATTTTTAAGTGCCTGACTGACCCTATATGCCTGCCTGTGGCCTCCATATGCCTGCCTGTGGCCTCCATATGCCTGCCTGTGGCCCCATACACCTGCCTTTGGCCCCATATGCCTCTTTGTGGCCCCCATACGCCTGCCTGTGGCCCCCATACACCTGCCTGTGGCCCGCATACGCCTGCCTGTGGCCCCCATACGCCTACCTGTGGCCCCCCATACGCCTGCCTATGGCCCCATACGCCTGCCTATGGCCCCAAACGCCTGCCTGTGGTCCCAAACGCCTGCCTGTGGCCCCCATACTCCTGCCTGAGCCCCCATACGCCTGCCTTAGCCCCTATACGCCTGCCTGAGCCCCTATACGGCTGCTTGAGCCCCTATACACCTGCCTGTGGCCCCTAGCTATATACCTGCCTGTGTGCCCCTATATACCTGCATGTGTGCCCCTATATACCTGCCTGAGTGCCCCTATATCAATATACCTGCCTGAGAGTGACCCTATATATATACTTGCCTGAGTACCCCTATATATATACCTGCCTGAGAGTGACCCTATGTCTATATACCTGCCTGAGAGTGACCATATATCTATATACCTGCCCGAGTGCCCCTATATTTATATACCTACCTATCTAAGGGGACAAAAATACATATACCTGCTGACTGATGAGGGCATATCTATATTTCCTGTCTAACTGAGGGGAACTTATATACCTATAATTAAGGAGTTACTGGAAATTGAGGATTCTAAGATATTTGTGTTTAAATCTGCAGGGACGAGTATTGGCCGGGAGCAATCAGCATGAAGGTGAGAACCGGATGGAGAAGATAAGGGAAGGTGAACGACGCTGATCAGAAATGATGTCTCTGGTGAGTCACTAAATGTAACTGCAGTGTAATCCATTATATTTCCGCAGAGCTTCTACATACAATTAGTATCTACCACTATATGGTCACTGTATGGCGTGGTATATGTAATCAGAGGCTGTGTACAACTGATAATCACATGTGGGGGTTGGGTTTGCTCAGGGTCTGGCAGGATTATTGGATCCTTAAATAGTAATAGTTTTGGGTCTTGGTTTTGTAGGAGTGTTTTTAGTAACAATCATTCGTCTGGTAGATTTGCTCCATGTATCGGTGGATTATTCGGTGACTGTTATTCAGGGGTATTACACTGTCATATGGAGGGGAGCGATTTTGAAAAAGCAAATTTGTCATTATGCAGTGACTGCTGAGGAGATGGACAGGAGCTTTGTGTAATGTGCAGAAAATTAGTGAGGACCTGGGGCAGGGGTGAGAGGAATTAGTGGGGGGGGGGGCATTTTTTGGGGAGGGAGGGGGAGGGGGGCGCCATTGGCTGTACTTGCCTAGGGCACCAAAATGCCTTGTCCCGGCCCTGTATTTGATGACGATATTAAACTGTAATTAACACAATATAGAACAATGATCTATTACATAGGGATGTGGCAGACGAGTTGTAACACAGAAAAATGCAAGGTTATGCACATGAGAAGATTACTTGCTAAACGGAAAAACTTTGGGTGAAAGTGACATGGAGAAGGACTTGGGAATCTCAGTGGACAATAAACTTAACTGTAGCAGCCAGTGTCAGGCAGTGTCCTAATTCAAATTGATTCCCTAAATGTATTGAGTGATTCAGGGATCAAACACCTGTTGTGAATTTTTCTGAGATCAGCAAGTTGTGCAAAAAGTACTGAAACAGTTGGGCATGTGCGTTCTTAATGAAAGAGATGGTCTCATTTATTTGAGTTACTTTTTTTTTCCAGAAACAAATTTTCATCCTGAAATTTCAACCAAAAGCCAAATATCCCTAACTTTTTTAGAAGTGTATGCATGTGTTGTATATTAATAATATAGAATTGTTACAATAACCTTATTATAATTGACCTCAACATTTAACTGTAAGACTGGGTTCTTGTCTCTTTCAGGCTATATTATATAAAGGTATACATCTGAATACCCTCAAGCAAATCCTGTCCCACAACCAAAACATATGCTGTTATAAGATAGACCAAGCATATGGAGAAAGAGAAAAGATTTGGGGAGACATGTATGATCGTGTTTTTCACCCTTTTCTGGCATCAAATGCACCAATGTGAATGTATTTGAATGTGTTCATAAGACTCAACACTTTTTAATGCGCCTTTACACGAGGGGACATTTTGGGGGCGTGTCACACCACACTCGTATTATATGAAAGCTAGGCGCATTACTGCGCATTACTGCTCGGACAGGCAGACCTGTTTTAATGTGGTCTGTCTGAGCCTGAGGCATGGAACAGGAGATAGATTTGCTGTTAGGGGAAAAATGTTCAATATTTCTCAACTTAGACCAGTACAATAATAAAAAGTAATTTATGATCATTATTAAACTATATAAAATTACATTTAAATTTAATAAAAAATATAATCATATAAAATTTATATTAAAAAATAGTTTCCCAAAAATATATAAATATCTTCTATAAAATGTATTTAAAATTAATAGAAACTAAAATGAATTTTACATTAAATAACCCACGTGTTCATGTTCAGATTTTTTAATTTTTACTACATTAAAGTTGAAATTAATTTTTGCTGCTCTCACCCTTTATTGTACATACAGCAAGAGCCAGCACAGCACAGCACAGCACAGGTATTGCTGGGACCTGTGGTCCACCAAGAAAGATCAGTGCCATAGTTTCTATTCACTGACATGCTATTCTAATGACTTTTCTTTCATTTCCAGCCTATCTATAGCCTTTATACATGCTTGGTGCATTACTTATGCACCTAAGTTCTGTAATGCGGCAAACACACAGGCGAGGCACTATGAACTTTAGACACCATTTATGAATGCACAAAAACCACTTTCAAACATTCAGGTGCATTATACACTGAAAACGAGACTCGACAATTCACTTTGACAATACTCGAGTATAAGCCGACCCAAATATAAGCCGAGGCACCCCCCTGAGGAGTCGCATATAGCTGAAGTGTCCCTCTGGTGCCCAGGCCACTGCAGTGCCCGAGCGCCAACAGTGACTCAAGAATAAGCCGAGAAAGAATTTTTTAGCAAACTTTTTGTGCTGAAAATCTCGGCTTATACTCGAGTATATACGGAAATTGAAAATTCTCCCAATATGTGGGGTAGATTTTGGTGGTCTTCTCAAGGAGATGTTCATATTGAGAGATTGTACTGTATTTCTTTTCTACCAAACCTACAAACAAAAGCTCCCATTATTTTATTATGCATTTCTGATAATGCATTATAAAATAAAAATGTAAAGTTCAGCAGTAAAAAACATCCCGCAGAAGACACTAAGGTAGGAGCTAGCTAGGTAGGCAGGCTTTACCTAGGATCCAGGTAGCTAGGTACGTAGGCTGTATGTGAGAACCAAGTAGACTGAAGTTAGGCCCCAGGCAGCTAAGTAGGTAGGGCCCAGGTAGCTAGGTAGGTAGGCTTTTGGTGGGTCCCAGGTAGACTGTAGGTGGGCCCCAGGTAGCTAGTTAGGTTGGCTATAGGTGGTTCCTAGGTAGTTTGATAGGTAGACTTGTGTTGGGCCCCATATAGCTAGGTAGGTAGACTTTAGATGAACACCAGATAGCTAGGTAGACTGTAGGTGGGACCCAGGTAGATAGGTAAGTAGGCTTTAGGTGGGCCCGAGGTAGATAGGGTTTAGGTGGGCCCCAGGTAGATAGGGTTTAGGTGGGCTCCAGGTAGATAGGGTTTAGGTGGGCTCCAGGTAGATAGGGTTTAGGTGGGCTCCAGGTAGATAGGGTTTAGGTGGGCCCCAGATACATAGGTAGGTAGGCTGGGCGCCATTAGTAAAAAACTAAATGAACTCACCTCTTTCTCATTCCCACATTGCGACGAGTGGCAGGCCGGCTTCTCCAAGTGAAGCCCGGTGTAGGCAGTGCAATGATATGATGTCATCGCGCTGCCAATGTCAGCACAAGCAGCCGACACTTGGTAGGCTTAAGGCGCCCGGGGTGGCTAAGACCTCACAGTCCTGGGTATCAAGGGCATAAGCCCTCCCATCCACAGGCCCTGCCTCTGAATGCTCTGGACATAAGGCCTGGGTGTTCTGAGGCAGGATGTGGCGGGTCCCTTGTGACTGTAGGACCAGCAACCGCTATGGCTGCTACAATGGTAGATCCGCTTCTGAATTCAGCCAAACGTCCACGAAGATATGCCTTGCATGTACCTAAGTGGATATAATTGCCTAAATATATAAAGCGGCAAGTGCAAAATCACGTAAAACAATGAATGTATACAGACCATTGAGATGACGGTATGCCCTTTTCTTACCTAGTTTTACTTGCCTATTTTTTTCTACTTTCTTTACAGTGAGAAGTGCACCATCCTGCCTGAGTTGCTGCAACAGCAATTTCAAAATTTCAAACACACATCTAGACATAAGATGAAAAACGGTGAATGACCTATTGATTTCTATGCGGAGTTGGCATGCTTTGTGATATGTTCAGAAGTCACTGTGCAAGGTAGGAAAAAGAAGTGAACTGACTACATTACCTTTCGTACATGGTGTAACTTTTTATTATAATAATCCCTTTGACAATATTAAAATGACCACTGTCACTGTTTATAGCACAAAATGAAAAGTGATATTTACAGAACAGAAATTCTGCTCAAAAGTGCTCAATGACCAGTGCAAAAATGACAATATTTGATTATTTTACACTTGTAGCTATTCATATAAAAAAATAAAATATAAACGACACAAAAAAATTGGTCATTTCCTAGTAGATTTCCTTTAATGCAAATGGTAGTGGCATTCTTACTCCAACATAAGGAAAACCAATTGCATTTGAAAGCTTGCCATAGTACACAATGAATTTAAACTAAACTTGGGTTACCTATGATAAGCCTTTGCCCTAAGTACAAGCCATTTGGAATTGTTACCTTGAATCTAGAAGAATCTAAAAAATAGGATTGAATAGTCATTTAAAAAATGTGCTATACTGCTTCACTGCCTCTACTTTTCAATGCTTATTTGTATTGTAAGGGGACATTGAAATGCATTACTTATGAGCCCTAATAACAGCTAATTGAAAGGAACCCTGACAGGCCTGTGAAGTTTAGTTGATTATTCTATGTGTTTTTGCTTGCTAGCTGTCAAGGTGTCACAATTTAATTAAATGTTAGGAGCGAATGACTCAAAGCTGAGCTTGTGAGAGGGGGAGGAGGATTATATTCTAAACAAAGAAACATTTTCTCATTTTTTTACCTTCTTTCTTAATGCACACAGACACTGAACAACACATCCAGGTTGTTAATAGCACCACAGGTTGCTGGAAGCAAGAGCTGAAATCTCATCTGCTTTTGGATTGAGAATGTGGCACATGTGCAGATAAGTCTTCCTAGTTAATCAAATGTGAATGGTTTTGGATAGAGGAAAGATTTCACAAAATATCTTATTATCATTCATAGAACTGATTTTCAATTTATTTGGAACTTTGTTACACCAAAGTGCCATAATAAAGTATACAACGTCACAGAAAAAAGTTCTCTAGAACTTGAAAGCCCACCATTCTATTACCCAATCTCCAAAAAAGGCAAGGCAACAGTAAAGGAATTGCCTAAATTCTAGGTAAAGAGAACCTGTCCGATTGAAGATGCTTTTCGATCTATCTGTTATAGAGCAGAAAGAGCTGAGCAGATACATATATAGTTGTCTGGGGAAAGATTTAGCAAAACTTGTATTTTACTCATTTAAATGACTGCTTATTGTGGGATAAGGAGTCCAGTGGGTGGATTTATCAGTGATTGACAGCTTCCCTTGTGGTCATACAGATATAACTGTCAGTCACTAATCGGACCGCCTAGTGGACTCCTTAACTCAGAATAAGCAGAAACTTAAATGAATAAAATACAAGTTTTGCTAAATCTTTCCCTACAAAACTACATATCTGCCTAGCTCCTCTTGCTCTAAAACATACTGCTGGCAGATTAGATAGCATCTTCAAAGAAACAGGTTCCCTTTAAGCTTTAAGGGGTTTTCAAGCAGGAAGAAATATGTTCTAAATAAACTTTCTAAAGTTAGGCCTTTTTGTAACATACTTTAACTAAATTGTCCGTTGGCTTTCTACAGTTATGCAACAGCTATTTGACAAAACAGAGTTCAATAGTTCTGTGTTTCTGGACACATAGGAAACATCTCTATTTCAAGCCTGAAAGCAGTGGTGTGCCACAGGCAGCACTTTTTTTCCACCAGCACTGTGGACTTGCAAACATTCCTGTGCCCCTGGAAGAGTTGGTAAGTCTCCCAGGCACCACACAGGTACAACGCTCAGGTGGTTTGGGTTAAGAGGCTGTTCCTCCACCAGCCACAGTGGGAGCTCATGGCCAATGCAGATGGATCTAGCTCCAAACTCTAACATTCAATTCCCTAGATGTTCCTGGGTAAGTGTAATCTAGATAGTTAACAGAGGAAGGGGACTCCTGCAACATGACTGTAGGGTGCATATGGCTACCATGGGATTCAGAGGCCAAATTATGGCTTCTGGGTCTGCCATGTTCAGGAGATTATTAATGTCCAATAGGCTGCCTAGTATAATGCTTATTATAAAAGTCATCACTTACTGTAGTCCAGCGTTGACACTTCAAAAAAGTAAGTATCAAATACATCTAAAAAAAAATTAAACAAAAAATAATGAATAAATAAAACACAAACCCCCACTAAAAATCACTGTAAAGGTTATTCAGTACACCAGAGTTCTCAATGTACTCCTTTATTGTGTTAGTCTCAACGCAATGTATAAACTTGGAAGGGAGAGGCATGAACCTCACATCCTCACACTATACGTTTATCTAATGCTTCTCAGCAAAACTTTATATAAAATGAACAGGAGGTTCTTAGTATACTTTTTGATCATATAGGCCCACTTGCCACTTCACGGCGACCTCTATAAAGTGGGTCCCTACTCTAAATGGGGGTAACACTGCACGGCAGCCACCACTGCAGCAAAAATCAACCAGATGAGGGGTACAGCCCAGTGGCCCAACAGCACCACTGCTGCCTTACCTAGCCCCCTGGCTCTAGGCTGCACCATCCCACCAGCACAGCATCACAGCAACAATGGCTGCCACACAGCACCACCACCACAAATGGAAAGGTAGACACAGCTCACCTTTCCTGGGCTCCCTGCAAGCGGACTGAAAGGAGCAGGGCATTAACCCTTATACAGTCTAATTAAAACCACCTGGGCCTAATGGGGAGGAGTGCTGGTCCATGTGTGAAAAGATATATATATAATATATAATATATATATAATATATATATATATTATATATATATATATATATTATATATATATATATATATATATATATCTATATATATATATATAGATATATATATATTGTGACGATCCGCTCTTGTCTGGATGCCCTCCTGGCCCGTCCTGGGGGTTCTTTAGCTCCCGGATCGCCGCTTGGGTAAAACGGATTGGCACACTGACAGCAGGGTTCGGTTTAACTCTGGCCTTAACCAGCTTTATTAAGGCACAGGATAACAAAACAAAACAAAACCTCAGGCCGTCTGGCCACTAAATACATATAATGTAGAACACCCTTTCTACCAATGGCCTCGGCCTATCGCCGAGCACCATACACACTTTCCCCACACTGGGGTCAGACTTCTCTTCAAGTCTCTGTGGGGGCAAGAGCCTCTCTCCAGCTCCTCTGCTCCCTACTCCCAGGTCACAGACCACGCCCCCCTGTACACCTAAAAGACCCGGCTTTTTATGGGACTCCCTAGCCCTATCCAAAATGTGGCCTGGAGCATGGGGAGTAGACATCAACCCAACGCATTGTCTACTCCCAATAAGAGCCAACCCAGGAACGGCTGAAAAGCCAAACTAATCCTATATAGTTGCCAACCACTTAGAGTGGCTGACAAAACATACAGCTGGCTCTTATCCCACCAAGGCCAGGTATCCTTGGTGGCATGTTGTATATACCACTCTGGTATATCTCCACCTAGTGGCAGCAACAGGCAATTACATGTAGCCAGTCTGTCACAATATATATAAACTTGGAAGGGAGATGCATGAACCGCATATCGTCACACTATACGTTTATCTAATGCTACTCAGAAAAACTTTACACAGAATGAACAGGAGGTTCTTAGTATACTTGTTGATCAAAACATATAGGCCCACTTGCCACTTCACGGCGACCTCTATAAAGTGTGTCCCTACACTAAATGGGGGTAACCCTGCATGGCAGCCACCACCACAGCAAAAACCACTCAGATGAGGGGTACAGCCCAGTGGCCCAACAGCACCACTGCTGCCTGACCTAGTCCCCTGGTTCTGGGCTGCACCAACACACCAGCACAGCAGCACAGCAGCAATGGCAGCCACACAGCACCACCACCACAAATGGAAAGGTAGCTTGCTTGTGTGGTTATTGCTGTGGCGATGGCCACCATGCAGTGCTATATCCATTATCGGGGTCTGTATGCCCTGTTCCTTTCAGTCGGCTTGCAGGGAGCCCCGGAAAGGTAAGCTGTGTCAACCTTTCCATTTTTTTGGGTGTTGGTGCTGTGTGGCGGCGGTTGCTGCTGTGGTGCTATGCTTGTGGGACGGTGCAGCCCAGAGCCATGGGGCTAGGCCACTGGGTTGTGCTGCTTGCTTGTGTGGTTATTGCTGTGGCGATGGCCGCCATGCAGTGCTATATACATTGGTGTAGGGACCCACTTTAAAGAGGTCGCCGTGAAACGGCAAGTGGGCCTATATGTTTTGATCAAAAAGTATACTAAGAACCTCTTGTTCATTTTTGTAAAGTTTTGCTGAGAAGCATTAGATCAACGTATTTTGTGAGGATGTGCGGTCCAAAAATCTTTCTTCCTTCCTGGTATCAATACAATGTATTTTGTATTTCATCAGACAAGAGACTGCTGAATGAGTGTAGATGTAATGAAAGGACGTAGAGGTGTGAGTGAAGCTCATGGTGTTCAGCATTTAGTCTAAAAAGAGTCATTTCAGACTACCTGCTAAACACTGTGGGACACTTACTACTGTACACAATGGGCGACATGTATGATTCTCGCCGCGTCGGAGCGCACCTTTCCGCCAGTTTACCGGCGAAATCTGCGCCTGATTTATGTTGGCGCCGGGGCGCGCTCATACATACCATGTAAAGACCGCCGCGCCTCGTCAGTGTGTGAGGCGCATTGCGGGACTTAGGCGCAGTACGGGACTGTGCCTAAGATTCGCCGGCTGAGGTACTGCGATCATACATGCGGGGAACAGTTCCCTGCGCCTCGCCAGTGTGTGAGGCGCAGTGCGGAACTTAGGCGCAAGGCGGGACTGCGCCTAAGATTCGCCTTCCGAGGAGGTGCGCTCATACATGCGGGGAAAAGTTCCCTGCGCCTCGCCAGTGTGTGAGGCGCAGTGCGGGACTTTTGCGCAGTGCTGGACTGCGCCTCACATTCGATCCGATTCGAGACAGGCTGGAAATCATTAAACATGTCCGTGCGGAGTATGAATCAAAAAATCTCCTTTATAAAGGCGTCAAACATTCTCTGAAAAAGAGCTGAAACCTACTAAAAAAATACATAAATAAAATCACTTTCAAAAATCTAGAACGGCGCTACATCGGGAATTTGGATATTTGAAATTGCCGGGAAATACAGTAATTCAAATTCTGTAAGCGCTTCTCATTGGTCGGCAGAAGCCAGCCAATCAGAATAGGAGCGACAGTGAACCATTAAAACCTATGGAGAAGTATTGACCAATCAAAATCAAAGGCGGGAAAGTTCAAAATACAGTAAAAAGGCAGAAAAGAGCTGATTGGTTGAGCTAGCGGGGGCTTGGCTATCCCAGCAAATCAGAGTGCAAGCTACTTGTCCCATTGTAGTCTATGGAGAGATCGGGGCAATGAATTCTCGGCGCTCAGCGCCGTGCGGCATGGAGTATGATTTTAAAAAATCATTTTTATTAAGTGTAAAATATTCTCTGAAAAAGAGCTCAAACCTTCTATAAACATAAATCAATCAAATCACTAACAACGCGTTTGTCGCCGAGACCAGCGCAACATCGGGAATTGCAATATAGAGAATTGCCAGGAAATACAGTAATTCAAATTGTTTAAGCTCTTCTCAATGGTCGCCATAAACCAGCCAATCAGAATAGGAGTGACAGTGGCCCATTCTAACCTATGGAGGAGTATTGGCCAATCAGAATAGGAGCGACAGGGACCCATTATAACCTATGGAGAAATATTGACCAATCATATTCAAAGGCGGGACAGTTTTTGAACTGTCCCGCCTTTGATTTTGATTGGTCAATAGTTCTCCATAGGTTTTAATGGGTCATTGTCGCTCCTATTCTGATTGGCTGGTTTATGCCAACCAATGAGAATAGCTTACAGAATTTTAATTACTGTATTTCCCGGCATTTTCCAAGATCCTAATTCCTGATATTGCGCCGTTCTAGATTTTTGGAAAGTGATTTTTTTTTTTTTTTTTTTTTTTTTGAGGTTTGAGCTCTTTTTCTGAGAATGTTTTACGCCTTTATAAAGGCGATTTTTTCGGAATCATACTCCATGCCGCACGGCGCTGAGCGCCGAGATTTCTTTTGCGATCTTCTATGCTTCCTCTCATGTTCCGTTCTCGCTTCACTTCGCCTCCTACGGAGCATTTAGACCAGAATCAACTAGGTCTGACTGTCGGAGCTGGCGAGCGCTGCATTGTGTCGCACTTCGGCGACTCGCGATCGTACATGCCTCGGAGTTTTCGAGCACGCCGCGCCCCGCCCCAGAACGCCCACACCGCACCCACACCGCGCCCATTACACGCCCCTTCATGTGAGGCGCAGCCGAAAGTGGCGAACGCTGCGCCTAACATCGCATCCCTGCGTCTGACAGGGGATTCGGGCCGGTGAGGCGCAGGTTACGCCAGAAAAAAGGTGTAAAGCCCATTCATACATGTCGCCCAATATTTATATAATTTATTATTATTATTTATGATATTATATATGAAATATTTATTATAGAAAAGTGAAACAATTAATAAACCTGGTTTAATGTCACTTTTGGTGTTATAAATAAATAAAAAATTTAAAAACGATGTGGACTAAAGAAAATGAAAATATGTCTGGTCAGGCAGGAGGGTAAAGCTGGATCCTCTCAGGAACTGGTTAATGATGATGCTATGCCTCGCAGCATGGTACAACATGTTAATGCACGGGGGAGGAATTTTATCTCTCCGTCCTGAATGCAATTTAGCCTAGAAACTGCCCTGTTTACATATCGACCATTGGGTGACCACACATAGGACACCAATAGCATATATATCTCCTGACAGAGTATTGCAAAATCATGTTTTTTCAAAGCCAGTCTTACTACACATCTGTATGTAAATGCCGCTATTAGGAACATAATTTGTTTCTTAATAAAATACAATTAATCATAATGTTAGTTGTGGGACAACCCTTAAAGATAGCTACTAAATAATATACAATGCCAGAAAAGTGAAAAAATTTGCCAAAAATGGTGCATTTTTGGTGTAACATCTTGTGTGTCGCATTTATCATAGACACATTAGACACTTTTTGCAACCTCTCAGATACTGGGACATATTCTTGCAGAAAGTGGACGTGGCTTCACCAGCAAGGGGGCATGGTCATGAAGCAGCATAGACCTGTAAACAAATTTCTCTTACTCCATACATGAAATTATTCTTTGTTAAATTGTATTAATTCCATCTGTGCATAATAACATTTCTAAACCACTCCATATTTGTATCCAAAATATAATTGCTGAAAAGTGTAGGAAAAAGAGGTATACTTATTTTTCTGCTGAATGCAAACATCTTCACTACCTGGTAGGGATCCAAGCCAGGAAATGTTTGCATACAGCGGAAAAATAAGTATACCACTTTTTCCTATGCTTTTCAGCGATTATATTTTGGATATAAATATGGACTGTTTTAGAAATTGTATTATGCACAGGTTAAATTAATAACATTTAACAAAGAATAATTCCATTCAGTATATGGAGAAAGAGACATTTGTTTACTGGTCTATTTAAAACTATTATATGCTGGATCACATAGAATTTGAGGAGGCTCTATCTTATAGACTGTTTGGTGGTTATACTTTAAATATTTAAGATAAACGGACTCTTCTGTGCAAAATTGTCATGATGCTACATACCATGCCAAAAAATGTGTCAAAATTCTCACATAGAAAGTTAGCCAACTGATGGTTGGTCTCAGAAGCTACACAATTCTAATGATGCACCAAATTTATAAATCAGCAATATGATACATTTTTCACAGTTTTAGACAGCCTGTCTACGTTTACACTATCTATGCTTAGACAGCAATAGTAAATGTGGGCCATTGCTACTTAGCAGTCTCTGAAATAGACTTCTGTGAAATGGGCATTAGGATAAAACATTTAACATCTAAACTGAAAATATGATGAAGAACTGAAGATACAAGCAGATTAAGGGCTAATTACATTCAGAAATTTTCATCTGTAAATGTTTTTGCTTCAAAATGAGCTCAGCAAAGATAAAACACAGCAAATCAGTCAAAGGAAAGCATGATTAATTAAATGCTTAAATGCTGTCATTTTCAAAAAGAGACAAACAAAGCAAGTTGTGTGTCTGCCAGAGATAAAAGAAGTTGTATAAAATTAATTTAGATTGATATTAGATCTGATACAAAAAGAGGAAAATGTTTTTCTGAAACATTTCATCTACTTTTCTAAATTTTATTCTGATTAAACATTTTCATTAGAATAATCAGCCAAGGAGAAATCAAATTTTCTAGTGTTTTGCATAGTTAATTTTCTTTTTAAATTTCTTAACTCTGAAAAGCTTTGCACAAGCCACATAGATAGCTCAGTCTGGCTGACCTGATTATTGTATAGATAGCTGTCTCTTATAAATGTTTAGATGTTTCATGTAAATGTCCCTTTTTGAAATACACTTATCTCAATCTACAGATATTTAAGTGCCTCTTGTCAAAACTCTATTGTATAGTCTTTACTTTATATTATAGTACCACCTAGTTACTTTGTTATTGAAATGCTGTGGGAAAAACAACACATTGTGCTATGCATTGTGCACGGTCTACGGTGGCGCATGACACAAATATTTTCTTTCTGGTATTCTTTAAATCCCTGTGTCGTACAGTATCTCAGTGGTATCTGGGACAGAAGGAGACTGACTGGGTATAAGAGCATTACACCAGGATCCAAGGCTTTCACACTCCTAATTCACTTATGTGCCGCTGAAGATAACAGCAGTATGATCCTATTTAGCAGTGTCTTTGTGCCATGCAGTTTTAGCAAAACCTAACTTGACAGATAACACATCAAGATTTCATGGCACAGAAGGTTATTTAAATTTTCCAGTGCTTTTTAATGGCTGTTGTTGAACATAAGACTGATAACATGAAAAGCTGTGCTATCATGGTCAAGTTAAACTCTCCTACATCCATAACTGAATTCATTGAGGTGGATGCCAGATGGTGCTATTAATCTCTGTGATCACACTGTATAGTTGCAGAATACAGCAGTGGTTACAGGAAATACTCCAGGAGTCAATCACAGTGATCACTCAAGATTACTGTTGAGCGAACAGTGAAAAGTTGTAGTTCGATTAGAATCTCAAACTTTTGTGAGTTCTGTTCGAAGTTCTATTCAAACTCAAACTTCAAACCCCATTAAGGTCTATGGGAGAAGATGTTCTGGTTAATTTTTATACCTATACAGGTGAGGAGGAGCTGTAACTAGCATCCATAACAGTAAGCTGGATACGTGGTACAACTTAGTGAAGAAAATTTGGCTCTAAGAGTGACAGAAAAAAATTGAGAGGCTAAAATACTTAATTCCTTTCAATGGCTAACTGAAAAGATGAGGACAGCTTGCAAGCAGAGGCATAGCTTTAGGCGGTGCAGTGACAAAAGCTGCTATGGGGTCCTGTATCCTGAGGGGGCCTAAAAGCCTTTTTGACACATAGGAAGTTTGGAGAAAGTGTGTTATACAATTACTGAACCCCCAAAACTGCAAAAACAGAGCTTTTGGGCACTGAGTATGTTTAGTGAATTCAAGCACTCTGTATAATATATATCCATGTATATGAGAGTTAGGCGTTATGTGAGCCTGCAAATGTCACCAAATAACAGCCTCTGGATGTGGGAAAGATGCAGCCAGCAACACCAAACTCCCTAACTATTGATGTCTATGGAGAGGAAAATGGTCCCTAACTAACTGAGAGCAAACTGTACAGTACAGAGAGTGAGTTGAAAATGGTGTTCACAAGGCAATACAGTGAAATATGTATATGTACACCTCAGCAATGATGTTTTTGACACTTCTCTGTGCTCGCCACTGATTGGATGGCTACCAAAAGTGCAGAACGAAGCTGAAAATGAAACTGAAAATGGTGTGTCGAACTAGAACTTTACTCGAATGAACAGTAAAATGCTCAGTTGGAATTCTAAAAATTGGAGAAGTTCTACTAGAACTTAACTTTTCTAGAACAGTTCGATCAACACTACTCAAGAATTATTAGGCTCTGTCAACACAACAAGTATTTCAAGTAAACAAATCTATGTGAATTCTGACTTGAAATACCTGTCTAAAACTGAAAGAAAATGATTCCCATTTACCTCAGTAGAAAATATGCATTGCAATTCATACAACGTGTATTTTTAGTGGTCGGTTTTAGAAACCGATGCACGTTAAAAAAAAAAAAAACTTTGAACATCTGCATTCTTGGTCCTATTTCATGTGAAAACTTGTAGAAATGTACTATTGATGTCAATGGTGTTGGCTATACACCTCATGCTATACACGAAGAAAACATTTGTATGTGATTTTTAATGCACATCCGTGACCAAAACCACTTGTTTCTGACTGTAAATAGTGAGTAAACCAAATTCAAAAAAAGACCCATCATCCACAAGCAACAAGCATATGAAACACTCATGGAAAATGCATTGGCCTATGCGGTTTTCAACAGCAGAATCCAACAAGTAAATTTTACTTCTTGAGTAAACGTCCCATCAGAGAAAAAAAATCTCGCTTGGGAGTGAGTTTGTGCGGGCTACTTTGTGACAGTATTCCTACAAAATTACTTACAAAGACTACCCCATCCCCCTTGCTGCTTTTTTTTTTTTACACCTGCCTACCAAATCTAGCTAACATACAATATTTACATAGTTGTTGTTCATACCTAGGTTATTATTCAATGTGTGTACACGTATATGCACAGATTTTTCTCTTTTATAAAATGGGAAAAAAAATTATCTTTTTAAGCATTTATTGTATAATTCAAATGTACATATTTTTTGTATATACATGTCTACTTTCTACTTTTGTCCCCTAAAGATGTATATAGCATTTTTTTGTATATGTAATATAACCACTAGCAGTGGGTAAAATAAGTATTAAACACGTCACCAATTTTCTAAGTAAATGTATTTCTAAAACTGCTATTGACATGAAATTCCCACTAGATGTTGGTAACAACCCATCTAATCCACACAGGTAGATAAATCAAACCATAGATGCCCATAAATGATGTGTAATAATGATAAATGACACAGAGAAAAGTATTGAACACATGAAGAAAGAGAGGTGAAAAGTCAAGAGGTGAAAAGTTAAAATCTATCAGTAATTATAAAGCAATCCTGCCACTTAGTGAAAAATAATATCAGCTACTTCAACTGATGGCGCATAAAAAGGTGTCTCATTACCAAGGTGCTACACAATAAACATATCATGATGGGTAAAACTAGTGAGCTGTATCAAGACCTGCTCACCACACAAGACTTCATTGCTGAACAAAAAAGCGTTCTAGCTCATTTAAAGTTTGCTTAACAACATTTAGACAAACCTGTGATATTCTGTGAAAATTTAATATTGTCAGATGAGATCAAAATTGAATTCTTTGGATGTTACAATACATACTATATTTGAAGGCCAAAAGACACTGCAAATAGTCCCAAAACAAAATATCAACAGTGAAGTATGAAGGTGGGAACATCATGGTGTGGGGCTATTTTTCAGTATATAGCACTGGAAAACTTCATATAATTGAAGGAAGGATGAATGGACAAATGCACCAAGACATTCTTGATAAAAATCTGATGCCATCTACCGGGATGATGAAGATGAAACAAGGATGGATATTTCAGTAAGACAATGATCCAAAACACACAACCAAGGAAACTCTCATTTGGTTTCAGAGAAAGAAAATAAAGCTGCTAGAATGAACCAGCCAATCATTTGAAAAAATATAATAAAGGGAACCTGTCACATAGATTATACACCCCTTGCTGAGGACAGCACCATCTAGTGACAGACCTGCTGTTTCCAGTGGTGTGTCCCTTATTCTGTAAGATGCTGGAGTGTCAGAACATTAAATGCTCAGATTTAGCAGTTTTCAGCCTGTTCTGCCAGAGAGGATTCCAGTTTATTCAAGAGCAAGTGTTAACCCCTTCCATATGCAGCTAACTCCGCCCACTCACAGCTGATTCAACTTATTAGTTTGAATAGGTAGAAACCTGTGAATAATCAGCAGGTGGGTGGGGCTAGCCATGGGTGGGAAGGGCTAACGCTTGCTCATGAATAAGCTGGACTCATCTCTGGCAGAACAGATTACAAACTGCCAGATTTGAGCATTAAATCCGCTGTAAGTACAGCATCTTACAGAATAAGGGATACAGTACTGGAAACAACATGTCTGTCACTAACTAATGCTGTCCTCAGCAAGGGGGGCAACTCTATGTGACAGGTCCCCTTAAAAGCACAATTATATACAAACCGTTTTGCTTCACGTCCTAATGCTTGGTCCCATAGCTCCTCCTTGTTCTCTACTCATGATTTCCTGGTCTGCTTATTTTTATTTCCTCCGACAATTGAGGTCACTTGCCTAAAATAACTCGCATTCTCTTGTTCAGACCCTGATTACATATCTGTAATGGTCTCATCATTACTCTGAGTCCATCTATTGGTTGTGTTCTCTCTTTAGCCCAGGTATATACCGAATCATAAACATAGGTTGGCATGTATGAAATTTGGCGTTTAGATGCCAAATTTCATGCACTTAATAATAGGCTAGAATGTAGCTGATTTATGAACCCGCTCTAGTACTTTGAAATGTTATACTGTTGAAGACTAGTGTTGAGGGATTATTATCGACAAAGTTGAAATCGGCAAGGTTTTTATGGTGATCTAAATTTTTAGATCATGCGATAATTAAGGCTAAAATTTGTGCATCATCTATTAAGATCGCACCATTTTCGGCGCTTCCTGTAATTTTGGCGGCCAGCAAATCAGATTAGAGAATAGAGCAGGGTGAGATGTGTGTGCGACGTCATGACTGGGATGTGAACGGTTGCGATTGGCTGGAAAAATCACATGACCTCGTATTACATAGAACAGCTCTTCCTGTTCAGCCTCAGTGTCTCTCAGCGTCTAATAGGAGTAGGACGTGCGCTCTGCCTGTGGCCAAACAGTCAGCAAATTTTTCTATTTTTTGCACAGGAAACCTCTACTATTAGCTGGATCCTTACAATTTATTAATTAGAGATTGAAGATTTTATGTAGTTAGGTAAAATTTTAAAAAGGGCATCTACCCGTAAAATCTTGGGGGGAAAGGGGGGAGGGGGCCCGGGGGGCGAACAGACAAGCTCTATAAAGAACATGGATAAAGTTCACCAAGACTTATGTAGACATTGCACTGCAAATTTTTATTTTTAACTTTTGCTTTGAAATTTTTCCGGGAAATTTTGGGGCGCCGAACATATTAGGAAAAACCCATATTTATAGTAACTGCAGGCTCTGTGTTAGGTGAAAAAATCCAATTTTTTATCAGTATACATTTTAGTGGGGTTTCATTTTCAATTTTACCCATTCCCATTTTTTGTTCATATATCCCCTTTGCACTTAAATCGGGAAAACAATATTTTAAAGTCACCACAGGTAATTGAAAGGTGAAAAAAATCCGGTATTATACAAAAACATAACAAAGATAGTTTTTTTTACTTGGCGCATACACTTTGTTCATTGACCAGCTTGCACGTAAATCTGAAAAACAGCTATTTTATAGCACCACAGGTGAATTGAAAGGTGCAAAAATCCCGTGGTTAAAAAAAACATAACAGATACTGTTTTTTTTTATTTTGGCGCACTACAGCTTTGTTCATTGACGCGCTTGCACTAAACTAAAAACAGCAATTTTATAGCACCACAGGGAATTAAAGGTGCAAAAAAAACCGGTATATACGAAAACATAACAGATACGTTTTTTTGATTTTGGGGCGCCTACGCTTGTTTCTTGAGCGCTTGCACGAAATCTTTAAAAAGAATTTTTTAGTCAACAGGTGAATTGAAAGGTGCAAAAATACCGTGTATTAAAACGAAAACATAACGATATGTTTTTTTGCATTTTGCCCATCCAATTTTTTGATAGAGAAAAACCTTGCAGTTAAATTTTTAAACCAGCAAATTTTTTTTTGATAGAGGGGGGTTTGAAAAGCTGTGATTTCCCTTTTTTTAAGGAACTTTCCAAAACTATTCCATACCCTTTTCAATTTTTTATTTTTGAACATGGAGCGAAATGCAGGTGGTAAGCAGGAAAAGGGGGGGACCTATTAATTTCGGGAGAAAGGGGGGTCCTTCCCGGTGGCGACAACAAGATGCCAGGATCGTCATTGCAGGACCCCAGGCCTTTCACGTGGGTCAGGGCCCTTAATCTCAGTAACAAAACGCGCCAATCGTCCTTCAGTGGTTATGCAACCTGCATCCCCAGTCTTACCTCCTCGTCCTCCCGTCACGGCCACAAATGTCGTATCGATCTCGCACCTCCAAATGAACACCCAAATTCAAATCTGTACCCACCACTGTGGGTAATCCATTGTCTGAAAACCTCTTTGATGACAAAATGGGTTGGGGCCAAAGGCTGTTAAAAGATCAAGAGGATGATTTTCTCTGCTCTGCCCCAGGTTACTGATGCCCTCAGAAGGGAAAAGGAAACGGTCAATCGGGAAAAATCCCGGGGGGTCGGCAACGCCCTTTCAGGCCCCTTTCTTTTAGCCCCCAGCCCTGGATGCAAAAGCGGGGGAAATCCCTGTGTTGTTGATTGATGATGACGACATTGGGGGATCCATCTTTGGGCTTTTCCCCAGAATTTGCTTGCGAGCGGGGGTTCATCAGTGGCGAGGAGGAAGACGATGGGGTAGTGTCAATACGGGTCCCGCCACAAAAAAAGGGGAGGGGGGGTCGCAGAATCCGCTGATATGATTCCCCCCAGCCACGGTCACGCAAACCCCGCTCCTCGCTTTACGCCGCAAAAAGGTCCCGGGGGCCTCTCAAACCTGGCCTTCTTTGAGAACCTCTGATTCACCACGATGTCAATGGGGCCTTTTTCCGTAAACCATAAGTAAGGCAAAAACCTTAAGTGGTTAACCCCCACCAACATGTTTAGTACATGCAGCGAATGCATGAGTTGAAATGGAGGCAACACTTGGCCAAAAAAGGCCAGACCGACGCCGGGCCTCCAACCACTGTCACACCCTCTGCCTCCTCCGCCACTACCAAGCGTTCCTCAGCTGCCCATGTCTCTCAGAGTCATGATCAGGGATCAGCCTCCGCTTCAGCCTCCACCGTCGCCCAAGTACCACCAGCACCACCAGAGACCCATCCTACCCCTTCTCCTTCCGCCAGTTTGACAACCTGCACGCCGTACAGCGGCCAGTTTAGCAGCCAGCCTTTTGTCTTCAGGTGTTGGGAGCAGAAGAAACACTTTAACCAAACCATCCCAAAGCCAAAAAGCCTGAATGTCGACATTGCCAGGCTTTTGCCTTGGAAATGTTGCCTTTCCGTCTGGTGGACACAGATGGTTCCGCCACGTCATGGCCCTTGCCTGCCCCCCAATACCAGATGCCGAGCAGGCATTTCTTTGTCAGAAAAGCCGTCCCTGCCCTGGCCAGCCACGTGTCATCTAAAATTTTAAGCACGTTGTCTGCATCTGTGGCCGGAAAAGTCCATCTGACCACCAACACATGGACTAGTAAGCACGGCCAAGGCCGCTATATCTCTGTGACAGCTCACTGGGTGAGCTGGGTGGATGTCTCTGGGGGGTGACGGTGGCTCTCAGGCTCGGCGCACGCTCTTCAAAACCGCAGGGATGGTACAGGGCTCTTTCCCCCAAGGTCCTCTGGTGGCATCACGTGCCCAGAGAAACCAAGCCGTTTTGAAATTAATCTGTCTTGGAGACCGTCCCCACACAGGTCAAGAGCTGTGGACGGCTCTCCGCAATGAGACCGAGTGCTGGCTGGGTGACAAAAACCTTGTGCCAGGCAAGGTGGTATGCGACAACGGGCGAAAACTGCTGGCCGCCCTTAAGATCGGTAGGGTTGAGCACATCCCTTGCCTGGCACATGTCATGAACCTGGTCGTCCAGAAATTTCTAAAGAGCTACCCGGGTCTGGACTGCCTGCTGAAGAAGGCTCGAGTCTGAGTTCGCACTTCCGCCGTTCGCAACCCTGCATTCGTCCCGCCTGGCTGCGTTGCAGCATCAGCTCGGCCTGCCCGTCAACCGTCTCATTGTTGACGTGGCAAACACGCTTGAATTCCACCCTCCACTAGCTCCAGCGATTGTGGCAGCAGCGCAAAGCCATTACTCAGTACAAAGTGACACATGGCCTGACAAGCAGCGATACGGACACTCGGGTGTTGAACCACCGAGAGTGGAGGCAGTGAAAGAGCTCTGTGGCAACCATCCTTGCCAGTCTTTTGAAGAGCCACCAAAATGGTCAGTGCGGACAATGCCCTTGTCAGCTGAGCCATTGTGGTGATCATAGTTCTGGAAACGATCGTGAGACACTCTGAAACAACATGAGTCCCGCCAGCGACGGAGGAGAGACGGACAAGATTCTGACAACGGACCCTTTCTCTCCGTCAATCCACTAGGCCCGGAACAGTTTCACAATTTCAATCGTCTCATTAGGCAGTGGGTTCGGGACCAAGCAAGTGCAAGGTGCGCATCAGCTCACAGGGTGCATCAACTCACAATCCAATGGCTGAGTTGAAGCAGTGCCGAGGGCAGCGGAGGAGTATGAGGAGGAGGTATCCTAAACACCGATGTTACCCGACGTCCCCTGGCCTTGGAAAGAGGTTGGCACACGAATTTGAGGCGGAGGAGGAAGAGTGCGAGATCAGTTTGCTAGTGCCCCTCGACCCAAGGCAAGGGAAAAATATCAAGGCTCCATCTTCACATGAGTGCTTTGGATGCTCCCATTTTCCTCCAACATGATCCTCCTCGCATTAAGCCATCAAAATGAATAACAGTTACTGGTGGCCACCCTCCTGGAGATCCCATCAAAACAAAAATCAGCACTTCCATCCACCACCTAATAGAAGAGTAAAATGCAGGCAATTGAACCTTGCCTGAGTGATCAACTTGAGACATCAGTTTCGTCTGCTCATCACGTTCCCCAAATGTCACGTGGAACAAATCACGACTGACAGCATAGAGTGCCACAGTAGGCTTAGCGGCAGCAGCAGGCCAGGTGCAGAAGCCTAATGGGTGACCTCTGGCAACTCTTTTGTTTACCACCTCACCAACGAAAGCAATGCAGGCACACATCCAACCCACAGAGATCAGCTTAAGATCATGGTGCATTTCCGACTATCTCGTCTCAACACCGATGATTATGCATGTGTTCCGGACCCAATAGACTTCTGGTATCCAAAATGGACGAATGGCCGAGCTGCTCCGTCACGCCCTAGAGTGTTTGTCCTGATCCAGCACCAGCGTCATATCTGAGCGGACCTTCAGCACAGCTGAAGATCGTTACAGACAAACGCATCCCTGGCTATTCCACAGATAATGTGGAATTCGTTTGCCTTTCATCAAGATGAATTCAGGGCATGGATCTCTGATGATGTTGTGCCCCAATTGCCGAGGTCACCGATTAGTTGCCATCTACTTCACATTCCTTTTCAAACAAATGGTCCTCTTGAAAAACTTTTTTTTAAATGACATTTCTTATACAGCAATTTTTATTCTCTTTCCCAACCATTCATTTTTGCTGGTTTGCTGTGAGAGACTGTAAAAGACCATCAAGGTTCCATGACCAACACCGTATTCCATTTACTCACTTTTATCTAAGAAGTTTTCGCATTGTCAATTGGTTTTTGAGGGTTCATGATTGCTGTGAGATACAGCAATAAATCCTGGGTCCATTGGAACAGAAATGTGACTTCTCAGTGGCATTTCTCCCTCACAATTTTTAATAGAGGCTGGCTAATTCATATTTAAAATTTTTTTGTGGTCATGTTTCTGTGAGATACCGCTGTTTTTTAACTAAATATGGTCCCTGTTGGAACAGAAAGTGGCTTCTATGTGCAATTTCACCCCACAATTTTAATAAGTGCTGAGAAGTCATATTTATAATTTTTTGGGGGTTTTTTTCAAGTTGGCTGTGAGATACAGCCTATAATTATGGACCCTTAGGAACAGAAATGTGGCTTCTAAGTGGCAATTCTCCCCTCACGAATTTTAAATAGTGGCTGAAAATCATATTTATAATTTTAGGGGTCAATAGCTGTGAGATTCAGCAATAATCCATGGTCCTTTGTTACAAAATGTGGCGTCTAAGTGGCATTCTTCTCCCTCAAAATTTTTAACAGTGGCTGAGAAAGGTCATTTTTATAATTTTTTGGGGTCATGCAGCTTTGGAAATGCAGCAATACTACAGTCCTATTATAAAAAAATGTGGTTTCCTAACAGACATTTGGTTCTTCAACAATTGTCAATAAAGTGGCTCAAGGGTGATGTGCTGACAGAAACAGGAATAGGTAGGACACTGATAATGGACACATATTGCAAAATGACATGATTTAGCAAGATCTTTAACATAGCATCAATCCCTGTATTGAGACAGAGCAACGAACCCATTTTTAATACAAAGAAAAACAGAGAAACAAAGACATGGGTGGGATCCCATCCTATTTTAAAAAAATGTTGTATTACTAGAAATAAATACTAAAGACAAAAAAACTTGCATGTACAAAATAGCTGTTAAAAAAATTCCTCTGAATTGTACAAGGTAGGTATAGGAAAACTTGACGCAGAATTAGGTTATTCAGAGGACATCGGAGTAATATGGAGCACGGACAGAGAACAAAGTACAGAGACCAATACCACCAGCACGTTGAGTAAAATGAAGAAAAAGAAATGCCAAGATAAAGGGGCACCTGGGTGTAACAGGAGCTTAACCACCAGTATTTCCATGAAGCTCATTGGTCCACACTCGACGAGGGCAAGCCGCTACCAGGTTATTGACTGTTGTACAGAGGAAGGCAGGAGTTCTCAACTTCCGCTTCTGCACTCTTGCTTCAGCACGACAGTTTTCGTTGCTGCTGCTCATCAGGCATTTTAACCTGCCAGTAATAGATAGACGGACGCCAGCCCTGGCTTTCCACGCGCACCCACTGTAACTCCGCCTGGTACATGCTGTGGGCCCAAGGACAGGTATAGTCAATGTCCCCGTCAACTAAAATGGTGGTTGAAAAGACTCCTTTTTCCGGCACTTTTTAAATGTGGGGGGTCATGGCAGGTTTTGGGCTCATGCCTGTGGCCCAGACAGAGTATATTCCTATGTCCAGTGAAACAAAATGGTGTTGGAAAGACACCTTTTTCCGGCACTTTTAAATTGTGGGGGTCATGCAGGTTTTGGGACTCATGCTGTGGCCAGTGCCAGGTATAGTCAATGTCCAGTGAAACAAAATGAGTGTTGAAAGACTCCTTTTTCCATCACTTTTTAAATGTGGGGGTCAGCAGGTTTTGGGCTCATGCTTTGTCCCAGGACAGGTCTATCAATGTCCAGTAAAACAAAAATGGAGGTTGAAAGACTCCTTTTCCGGCACTATTTTAATGTGGGGGTCATACCAGGTTTGGGCTCCTGCTTGTCCCAGGACCGTATAGTCAATGTCACAGTTCAACTAAAAATGGTGGTTTGAAAGACCTCCTTTTGTTCCGGCACTTTTTAAATGTGGGGGTCATGCAGGTTTGGGGCTCATGCTGTGGCCCAGGACAGGTATAGTACAATGTCAGTGAAACTAAATGGTGGTTGAAAGACTCGCCTTTTTCCGCACTTTTTAAATGTGAGGGTCTGCAGGTTTGGGGCTGATGCTGCGGCCCAAGGCAGGTATAGTCAATGACCAGTTGAAAACTAAAATGTGGTATGAAAGACTCCTTTTTCTCCGGCACTTTTTAATGTGGGGGTCAAGCCATGGTTTGGTGGCTCAAGCGGTGGCCCAGGACAGTAATAGTCAATGTCCAGTGAAACTAAAATGGTGGTTGAAAGACTCTCCTTTTTCGCACTTTTTAAATTGGGGTCATGCAGAGTTTGGGGATCATGCTGTGGCCCAGACAGGTATAGTCCAATGTCCAGAGAAACTCAAAATGGTGGTTGTAAAAGACTCCTTTTATTTATTTTTTTATTTATTTTTTTTTTTTATTCTATTTTATTTATTATCGGCACTTTTAAATGTGTGGGGGTCCCATACAAGTTTGGGGACTCATGCTGCGTTCAGGACAGGGATAGTTCAATGTCACCGTTCAAGTAAGATGATGGTTCAAATCATAACTGCCATCTGCACTTAGTTTTTTAATTTGTGGTGATGCAGGTTTAAGGTCCAGGCAGTGGAACAAGACAGGGATAGTAAATGGTCTGTGACTTTTTTTCCTGTGACTTTATAACTCAAATGTGTTGCCTAAGATGTACACGTATCCATTTGACTGTATGGATGTTAATTTCAGCTTCTCTCCTTGTGTGGGTGTAATAATGAAGGCTTGTTGCTCTCCCAAAGAATTTTAATGGTCATCGCCGCATAATCAATGCACACTATCGAAAAACCTTATCGATAGCAGGCCGATATCGACAATCGACCCGATGAACGATAGTCAACGTAATCGCCCTCATCACACTAATGCCGACCCAATCGAGAAGGGAGCTAAACAATTTGAATTACTATAATATCCCGGCAATTCTCTCTATTGCAATTGCCGATGAAGCGCCGTCTCGGCGGACAAACGCCGTTGTTAGGATTTAACTGCTTTTATTTTTAGAGAAGGTTTCAGCGCTTTATCTGATAATGATTTACACTTAATAAAAAATGATTTTTTATCATACTCCTGCCGCATGGCGCTGAGCCGCCGAGATTGCATTGCGCCGATCTCTCCATAGACTACAATGGGAGAAGTAGCTCGCGCTCTGATTGGCTGGGATAGCCATGCCCCCGCTAGCTCAGCCAATCAGCACTTTTCAGCATTTTTACTGTATTTTGAACTGTCCCGCCCTTGATTCTGATTGGTCAATACTTCTCCATAGGTTTTAATGGTTCACTGTCGCTCCTATTCTGATTGGCCGGTTTATGCCGACCAATGAGAATAACTTTCAGAATTTGAATTACTGTATTTCCCGGCAATTTCCAATATCCTAATTCTTGATATAGCGCCGTTCTAGATTTTTGTAAAGTGATTTATTTTATGTATTTTTTTTTTTGAGGTTTGAGCTCTTTTCTGAGAATGTTTTCAGACGTTATAAAGGCGATTTTTTTTATTCATACGCCGCACGGACATCTTTAATGATTTCTTGCTGTTTTCCAGCCTTTCTAGAATTGGAATACATGTGAGGCGCAGTCCCGCACTGCGCCCATGTCCCCACACTGCGCCCATGTCCCCGCACTGTGCCCCACACACTGGCGAGGCGCAGGGAACTTTTCCCCACATGTATGAGCGCACCTCCTCGGACGGCGAATCTTAGGCGCAGCGCCGCACTGCGCCCAGTTCCCCGCACTGCGCCCCACACACTGGCGAGGCACGGCAGACTTTACATGGTATGTATGATCGCACTACCTCGGGCGGCGAATCATAGGCGCAGCCCCGCACTGCGCCTAAGTCCCGCACTGCGCCCCAAACACTGGCGAGGCGCGGCGGACTTTACATAGTATGTTTGAGCGCGCTCCAGTGCCGACATAGATCAGGCGCAAATTTCGACCGGAAAACCGGCGGAAAGGTGCGCCCCAACGTGGCGAGATTCATACATGTCGCCCTTAGTCTTCAGGAAAGACGACTCCGGGGAGACATGATTAATTTAAACAAGTATATAAATGGCTCCTAAAAAAACTATGGGGAAAAACTATTTCATGTAAAGAACCCTTTAAAGACATCTGGAGAAAAAAAGGATTCACTCTCTGGAGGAGAAAAGCCTTCTTTACTATGAGAACTGTGAATCTGTGGACTAGCCTGCCCGAATTGCTGGTCACAGCAGGAACAGTTGCAAGTTTCAAGAAAGGCTTAGATAACTACCTGAAATAAAAAATTATTGATATGTATGTAGCCATATAGAATTCTAGATGCAGACTGGTGGCAACTCTGGGATTAGGAGTTAAATCTTCCTTGGAGAAGGTTGGTTCTTGCCTTATAGGTTTCAAAGTCTTCATCAGTAGGGGAAACTAGGCTTAAAAAACTGCTTATCTCACTCCTTTCATCCACATTCTCCGCACCCTTGGTTGAACTTGATGGACGTGAGTCTTTTTTTCAACCGTACTATGGAACTATGTAAACAACACAACAAAACAAAACCTTTTCCATAAAATTGGAGTAACACATATAATAAGGGTAATGTTTTTTAAACCGCATATTGAACAACATAAAAATAAAGATAGAACCAATGGTGGCTTAGCCTTTTTTCCATCCTACCACAACAAAGAATCAAAAAAGTAATACATAATTTAAATATACCACTAAATAGTCCATTATGACTCATACCTCAAACAAGTATGGTGAAAAAAATATCAACCTGCAGAATAGAGGAAACAAGTCAATTATGTGATATGATGAATAAATTTAGAATGCAAAAACAATTACATAAATGCAGTTTTTCCCACCTCCTTTACAAAAAAGTAAATAAAAGTTAATTAACAAGTTAAATGCACCCCAAAATTTAAAAAAATACATTCTTTCCTCCACGACAAAGCATCAAACAGCTACATTATTGGAAAAAAGTTAGATCTCTTGAAATGTAACAATTCAAAATAAAAGGCTTCTTCCCTAAGGCAGCAAAAAAGCTGGATTAAAAACAAACATAATGGATAAAACAGCATAGTCAATCAATTACTGAGCCTAAATAACAATGCTGGACACATCCATGTGAACAAAAGAAGACTGCAATAATTTCGAAATCTCTAATAGTCATATTTTGCTCACAACAGAATGTAGAACAAATATCAAAGGTTTAAAGTTAGATATTTTTTTCAATTTCTTCTACAAAAATCAACTAATTCAGAAATTGATCGCAGCAGCACATTTAAAAAAAATTGGGACAGGGTTAGCAAAATGCTGGAAATATAAATGGTACTTTTGAAAAAATAAATCTAGCAGTCAAAATGTCACATGACTGTGTATAAAAAAAACAGCCTGGAAAAAAAGTCTATCAGACACAAAGGTGGTCGGAGTTCACCAATCTGTAAAAAGAAATGCACCTAAAAATTGTGAAACAATTTGAGTAAAATTTTTCTCAACAAAACTGTGAAGATGGGGACGTGGCTTGCCATGTGAGCAGTCGGTCGCACGCTACCAGAGCTCATGGTAGGGCGCTGTTAAAAATATAGAGGACGGCTCAGAAATGGAACCCAGATGACAGAAAAAAACGACTAAGCTTCTTAAGACTACCTCCTTGGAAGATATCCCAATCTCACACTATTTTTCACCGCTTCAAGACCTGGACAAAGAAGATCTCCCTTCCCAGGCTCCCCATGCATCTGTGCCATCTTCCCCAACTTCCGCCCACCCAGAAGAGGATCCCAACTGCACCTGCTCGCCGATGAGTGGAAATGGACCATCTCAGCACCAAGTGATCCCGCCGCCTAGTCTCCATCTTCAGCGTGCGCCCAGATGCCCAGCCGGAATGGTGCCTTCGGGACAGCGGGCACTCACTGCCTCATAAGGTACCGCAAGGGATTGCTGCTCTGTTCCCCCCGCAATCCATTGGGAGTCCCCCCCTTGGGCCCAGAGCTATCTCTAACCCCGGAGAAGCCCTGTGCATGTGGGACAATGAGCTGCAACTACCCCATCATTATCGGCCGCCATCTTAGCCGACCACGTGGAGACCCGGCTACCATTTCAAGCATCGCAGGTCTTATTCCATAAGGCGCAACCCATGCTTAAGGGGAGCCCAGCGCAGCTTAACAAGCAGTAAGCCACCAGACAGAGGCCCATGGGGGGTATAACCTGCAACCGAACGGCTGAGACCACAGGAGAGAGGTCACGTATCTGGGACTTGAGGACGAACCAGGGGTCGGGCATGGGCTGCTCAGTAAACTGGGCTGCAGACAGCCTCCTCATGGATCAACCCATTGAAGAGGGAACCGTCTACCCTCCTCCACCAAACCAAGAGACAGCACAACACAATAAAGAAGGAGATGAACCCTCCTTTGTGGCCCTGCAGCGCACAG
Source organism: Phyllomedusa bahiana (assembly GCA_025379985.1). Lineage (NCBI taxonomy): Eukaryota > Metazoa > Chordata > Amphibia > Anura > Hylidae > Phyllomedusa > Phyllomedusa bahiana. Next base: position 16,300 of record JAODAL010025751.1, on the reverse strand, counting down.
CCTTGTGCTTGGAGGCTGAGGCGGGAGGGCAGCACAAGATTGCTACTTTATCTAAGCCTAACAAGAGTGGGGTTGAACCCCGATCTGCCTATACAACCCTGATCACTGGATCTGATCAGACCATAGTCGGCCCTTGTGACAACCACAATCAAAAGGACGCTTTTCCTCCATAATGCTCGCCCACAGCAGTTTCAATTGTAAATATGACATCCTAAGCCAGGACCACTTTAAATGACAACCCTGCCGCTTTGGACGTGAGGCCCACCACGGAGAATGTGGAGTGGACTGATGCACCATCCTCTGCACAGGAGGCACATGGAATCGACAAGTGGATAGAAGAATCCCAGCGATCCAAGACACCAACTGGACCTCTAACCCTGGTCCCCCATGTGGGAAAGCAGCCCCAACCCTCCTTCATCAAGACCTCTCTTACAGGCCCACAACCCTCCCTCATCTTTAAAGGGGATTCTTAAACAATCATCAGCTCTACCCCCACCAGAAGATACGCTCCAAGCTCTAGCAGCACATCCAGAACTTCAGGCACTGTTATCACTTCTTCCATCTAAAACAGATATGCAGCAGTTGGGCCTGGATCTCCAACAAGCATGGCGACAAGCTCTACAGCCAGATCAGTCTGCAGTGGTGGAGTTGCAGGAGAACTGCCAACATCTTGAAACGGTACAAGACTCTACAAATCTCACAATAGCTAACCTTCAAGCCTCAGCTTGAGCGTCAAAGCCATCTAGCGACTCAACTTGACGACTTAGAGGACCACAACAGCCGCAACAACATTAGACTACGTGGCCTGCCTGAAACTGTCCATACCGCAGAACTATTTCCAGTGCTGACCAAGATATTCAATCACTTCCTGGGTAGGCCAGCTGACACTTTCATAGAATTTGACCAGGCCCATAGGGCTCTTCATCCACAAAGTCAGGATCCCTCCTGCCCGAGGGTCGTAATTTGCAGAATCCACCATTATAACATCAAAGAGGAGATCCTGAGAAAAGCCCGCCGTATGCAGATTGTAATGTATGAGAGCACCAAGATTGGACTCTATCCTGATCTTTCCAGATGAACCGTACATCTGCGTTCTGCTCTCAAAACCTCTACTCACCATCCTTCAGGAGCGACGTATTCAATATTGATGGGGCTTCCCGTTTGCCCTCCAGGTTAAACACAGGGACTATCTGGTAACCCTCTGATCCCCAGCTGATCTCTAAGCCTTCACTGCAGCTCTGAACCTGCCTCTTGTTGAAATCCCTGACTGGTTAAATGCCGTCGATCCGACCGCGCCATTGTCATCTCCCACTAAGCTGTAGGTTGACCGTCACTAATCAACTACAGCATCTCCAAAGACCCAGCAATCAAATAGATGGTGAAAAAACCCTGAGGAGCCTGCTTTGACTGCAGGTCTACTGACCTTTTCCCAGGGAACTGTGAGAATTAAGTTGTTTTTTGGCTAATCAAGCCACCTTCCTTAGGCTCAAAAAGTTTCTGTCTTGGGTCATCCCTATTCTTTCCCCTATTCCCCCCTCTATTCCATCTGGGTCCTTTTCACAATTAAGCATCATTTATACATCAGCTTATTGTAAGATGGTCCTCTTTTATACACCAGGCGGAAACATCTTCCAATAACTGTAGAGATCTGTTGACATATTTTTATGCCTTTTGTCTTCAACTTTCCATTCCTGCCAGATAGAGTTCAAATGATTTGAGTCGTTTAAGATATGCTTGCGATAACCTTTAAAATGTTGCCAATTTTGCCCCCCATTATTAATATTGACCTTTTTTTTAACTTTGGTCTACTGAATCATCAAGTATGCTAAGTTTATTTAGGTGGAAGTTTTTATATAAGCCTTTTTAGTTTCAGTTGTCATATTCTATCCTTTCCACCTATTCCATCAGCCAGTTGTTGTCAGCCTCACTGTCACGCTCCTTTCTAGCTGTCATACCTTTCGGTGTGTGCTTGCGATGTCTTCTCAATGCATACTATTAGGATCACATCCCTTAGTGTTAAGGGTTTAAACACACCCGAAAAAAGGTTGCAGACTTTATACCATTTACACAAACTAAAGTCTTATATAGTATGTCTTCAGGAGACGCATCTACTATGGGATCATGCACAGGTCCTGAAAAATAGATACTACCCTCACTAATAATGAGGCTAGGGCATCTTTGTAAAGTTCTCCCTTCAGGGGCATATTTATACCATAGCCAACATATACGCTCCTAACATCAATCAAATTTCCTTTCTAACCAGGGTGCTAGATGATCTAACTTGCTTCGCCCAGGGACTAATAGTCCTATGCGGTGACTTTAATTTAGTTCTTCAACCTCCTCTTGATACTTCAGCGGGGACATTCCTCAGCCCCTCTTCGCATAACTGTTTGCTGCACAGTATGCAGTTATCGGACATGTGGCAACTGATGCACCCTGGGGAGAAAGACTATACTTTCTTTTCCCACCCTCAGCAATCAAATAGTTGTATTGACTTTACTTTTCTTCAACACTCTCTTCTCCCATATGCAGTGGCTACTAGGATTGATGTCAGGATCCAGTCTGATCATGCCCCAGTACATTGTGTCCTTGACCTGCTTCACTTCCGACGCTGCCCGTTTGCCTGGAGGTTGAAAGAGACTCTTTTGCAGGATGCTCTTTGTTTGCAGGAGCTTAAGGCTAGTATCCAGGAGTTTCATATTAATCATAGGGAGGACCACACGACTCCTCAGACCCAGTAGGGGGCGTTGAAGTGTGTGTTGCGAGGCATATTGATAAAACATGGAGCTTGACTGAAGCATGAAGCAGCAAGCAAATTTAAGTAGCTGCTGACAGAGCTTCACACTGCTGAATTATCTCATAAAGCCTCTGGATCAGACTCATGAGATCCTCTCGCTCATGGAACGTAAACACAAACGTTATTGCTAAATCCATGAGGCTGTGCTTTATGAGTGAAGTAACAAGCCTGGCATTAAGGGAGAAGAGAGCCTCTTTATTCATCCCGCAGGTCAAAACGTCAGGAGAACATTTGGTACACCTGACTGAGGACATATTAGCTGTCTTTCACGAATACTATTCTAAACTTTATAACCTGTCCAAACCAACCCCATGAGATTAATCGGTGGAGCACCCCTCCACTTTACGGGCATATCTACAGAAAACAGCTCTCCCCTCCCGATAGACTTTGTAGAGCCTTACTCTCAACCAGAGCATTAAACGGCCATTGTGTTCCTCCATAGGAAAAAGCCGAGGCCCAGATGGCTTCACTGCCAAGTTTTACAAGGTCTTGAAGGAGGAACTTGCCTCTCCACACCTATATGTCTTTAATTCGGTTTCCAATACCTCGCCCTTTGACCCAGAATTTCTCAAAGCCCATGTTACGGTCATCCCTAAAGATAGAAAGGATCCAACTTTGTGCCAGAGCTATCAGTCAATCTCTCTCATTAATACTGATGCCAAAATCTTTACCAAGCTGACTGCTCTGCGCTTAAATCCTTTACTAGGAAACCTCATACACCTTGACCAAGTAGGTTTTGTTCCTACGAGATAGGTGAGGGATAACACCCTAAAAATATTCACCCTGATAACTATGTGCACCGTTTAAAAATCCCTTGCATGTTACTCTCCTTAGACACGGAGAAGGCATTTGACTGAGTTGACTGATCCTTTCTCTCTGGTGCCCTTTCAACCCTTGGGATAGGCCTGATCCTCCTTGCTAAGATTTTTGCGCTATACAGTTCCCCACAAGCTCAAATTCGTGGCTCTCTATCTGCTCCCTTTCTTATTCGCAATGGTGTGCCAGGCAGGGTTGTCCCCTCTTCGCACTGTTGTATGCCCTAGTGATGGAAGACTTATTCCAAGATATTCATGCTACAACCTCTATTAATGGGATTAAGTGCGGCAGCACCCATACCAAATGCTCTGCATTCACAGATGACCTTTTATATGTCACTGAGCCCTTCGTCTCTCTGCCTTCTATTCTCCAAGCCCTCCGTAACTTTGGAATCTTCAGCAACCACAAGGTTAATATGACCAAAATTGTAGCTCTGAATCTTACCCTGCCTCCAAAGGAGGTTACCAAAAAGGGATCTTATTCTTTCTCCTGGGCTGCCTCTTCCATTAAGTATTTAAGGATCCACAATCCATCGGATCTCAATAAAACTTTTGATCAATTTCTCCCCCCTGTGTAGTCTCATTCAAACAGACCTCTCCAAATGGGATAAAAAAAGACTTCTCATTGATAGGTTGTATTAATATCTTGAAAATTAATATTTTGTCCCGCCTAATCTATCTGTTTCAGACGATCTTGATTCTACTCCCAAAATCTTTCCTCCATTCCTTGTATAGGCAGATAATGCATTTTGTCTGGGCGAAGAATCATCCTAGAGTCTGTTAAGCTATGTTAATGGCACCCCGGGCCAAAGGAGGGCTATCTTTACCAAACTTCCTGAAATATTATCTAGCGGCAACGGCGGTTAGGATTCTGGACGGCTTTCATAATGCTAATACTAAACTATTGGTTCAACTTGAGGCTGCCATGTATGGCTCTCCAACTGCAGCTACCCATTGGTTGCCTCCATTATTGATGCCCAGAAAAACTTTCAGTCCGGCTCCTCTCATTATGCAAACCATAGTACTTACCTGTAGGTCATATCCCTCCTCTGTGTATATAATCAAGCCAGGAGGGCCATTTGCCCCCATCTCTGGCAAACCGGGGGTACCAGAAGCCCTAAGAACCACAGAACTTGGCCTTGGGGGAGATAGGGGTTTTGTAATAATGAAGGATGTATATACACGTAACACCCTTAAAACATACTCTGACCTAACTGCCGATTCTTATTGCTAGAGTTTCTCTAGACTGCACTATTACCAATTGCGTGGTGTATGCTCTGCCCACGAAATGTCAACAGGGCTCCCTCCGTGTTTGAGAGCTGGTGCTTGCAGGCATCTCATGCCTCACACATACTCTCGAGGATCTATGGTCTATTAACACACAGGAGACTCTCCTAAGTTTGCATACCAAAAGGCATGGGAAAGAGAGCTTTCTTCAGTGATCAATGTGGCAAAATATTTGCCCTGGCGAGCGGGACCTCTGTTTCGGTAAAAGTGCAAGAACTAAACTAGAAGATCGTTTCTCGTTGGTACAGGGTTGTATACACTATACCCCTCGGTTCCCGGCTGCCATAAAGTGGGGGGGGAGTGATGTTGTATATATGGTGGAAGTGCTCGTCTTTACAGCCTTTCTGGCTTAAGGTGATCATTAGCTTGATCAGTGGTGAGAGATTAGACAACGATCCCACTGTCCTACTCTTCCTAGCCATGACCATTTTGTTGAATGCTGACAAAATTGTTATCCCCAGGCTATGGCGCTCTACATCTAGCCCTTCAATTACGGACTGGTTTAAAGAGATTCACAGAATCTGTAGATAGGAGAAGATACAGAGTGATTCGCTCGGTGATACTGCAAACTTCTTTAAGGTCTGGGAAGAATGGTTCACTTTTTGCAAATCTGATCAATATCGTACTATCCAATAAATGCTCATCTGTAACCGACCTATGTCTTGGTTCACAGCAGTGGGTTACTGGCTTTGACTGGCTTTCCTTTCCCCCAGTTTAGTCATGTTTTTTTATTTTTTTTGATGGTCTCTGCTATCATGATGACTTCAGATGGCACCTTGAAAGGGTTACCCAAATGATAGCAACCTCGCTTGTCGAGACTTGACTTAGAGTAAAGAAAATGATTACTTCTATCAAATCTAGAGTTATTTTTGTAAATGATACACGGAGATTCTTCGGGTTCTCTTGACTAGAGATGGGCGAATTGATTCTAACGAAGTGGAATTCGTTTAGAATTTCAGGAAAACTTCGATTCTGAACGAACTCGAAGTTTGGGGTGATTCACGGGAACGAAGCGTGGCTTTGATTGATAAAATGGCTGCGAGCATGGCGTCACATGGGGCAAAGAAGTCTGTGAGGAAGAAAGGCGTAGCCTACATGACATGTGCAGAGATGAAGCCAATCAGAGACCGGCGGGATTCTGTGACGTCACCGCACTATATAAGTCCGGGCGCCATGCTCGCTCCTCACACTCCTATCACTGTACTGTAAAGGAAAGCTGCTCCTGCTGCTGCCGCCGCTGATGCTTGTGATATCTCATACTAAATAACTCACTTTTATACAGCGATTATTGGGGGTTGTCACAGCTTGTCTCAGAGACTGCTTCTCTTACGTTCTAATTCTGATTTTGTGGGGTATTGGAACTGAAGTCCAGTGTGCGTCCAATGCAGCTGCAAATACATTTTAATACTATCTGCTCAGTTCTTGAGCACATACAATCCAAATACCACTTAATTTTTGGTTGCTCATTTATTTTGCGCAATTTAGATCCAGGGGTTAACTAAGTATTTTTCTGCAGTTGTACTTAGTAAAAGAAACGTTCTTTTTCACCGCCAAAGAAGAAATTTTGGCTGTAGCATAATTCATATCCGAAGGTTAATTACAAGTTTTTCTGTTGTTATGTTTCAAAAAATACATACCGTTTTAACACGCTACGAAGCTGGTAATTGTTGGCAGCAATTCTTTTGCGCAGTTTACATCCAAGGGTTAACTAAGTATTTTTTTGCAGTTGTACTTAGTAAAAGAAACTTTCTTTTTCACCGCCAAAAAAGAAATTTTGGCTGTAGCATAATTCATATCCAAAGGTTAAAGGAGTTGTCTCATTACAAGCTTTCAGCCCACATCAATGTTTTTAGAAGCAAAGGATTTTTGAATTGAGGGGCGTGCTTCTTCTCTGCCTCTTCTCCTCCCTCTTCCCCCCTCCCCTCAGCACACAGGCAGCTCTCCTCCATAACTTCTATACAGCAGGGGGGGAGGCAGGGGGATTGCTGCCAGAGTTAACCCTGTGTGTGCCTGCCTAGATCTTCTGCAGGCATCTAGATCAGCTGTATTAGGCTGATCTATGAGTGTGGAGAGGTCTGTGATTGCTAATAGCAGAACAGAGGGGATGTAAGTGTTCCTATACCCTCTGCTTAGCTTACATATCTCCACATCTCCAGCAACAAACAGACCCTGTCAGAACAGACACAGGAAAGCTGTGAAGTGTTACTATACTCAGGATGTGTCACTAGTACAGCAGAGCATGAACTGTTCACAAGCCTCCCTGATCTGTATAGTATTATTATAGTTACAGCTCCACAGACACATCACGATTAGAGTAACACACAGGGTCACTGCTGTCATATCTATTGATCAGCCTCATCTCTGCTCAATCTGTGTAGAGAGCAGGAGGAAGCAGGCACACACAGGGTTAATCCAGGCAGCAGAAGCCAGAGACCTCCCCCTCCCTCCACTACAGAAGCATTCTGTGCGGGAGGGGCTCTCTGCTCCAACAGTCATACAGACCTGACAGCCAGTGAGATAAGGATCAACAGGTCCGCTGCTATAGAGATTTGAGAAGCTGATGTAGTACTACTAACAGGGCTTACTCAAAATCAGTAGGACATTTGTAATGAACATATATTGCAAAGCTGCTTGTTTTTTAAAGATCTTTTAATTAAAACCCAATCATTGTAGCGAGACAACCCCTTTAATTAAGCCTGTTTGTGCTTTTATATTCAATAAAATACACAGTGTTTTTAAACGGCACATACAAGTCAATTTTTCCTGCCCATTTGTGGAGCGCAATTTATATCCTAGGATTACCAAAGCTTGTTAGTGGGTTCATTTGGAGTCAAATACCGGTATGTATTTATCATATACAGATATCTTCATCAAACAGTGTCTGTACATTTTAGAACAAACAGTATGTCAGACAGAGAGGTGGCAGGCTCTTCACCTGCGAGTGGCAGTGGCACAAACATTCTTGGAGCAGGCCCAGATCGAAGCACAGCAAGGGGACGTCGCAGCAGGGGTCACTCGGTGAGGCCACAACTGCCGCTGTCATCTAGCGGCCGTGTGTTGTTCAGCAACCCAATGGTTCTTGATTGGTTGACTAGTTCATCCACTTCCTCCCAGATGACATCTGACAACTCCAGACAAGAGTCAGTGGGAACATCAGACACAACCCTTAGTTGGCATGGCCCGGGAGTGGGTCAGCGGCCCTCACCTGACCTCAACCCACCTCTGTCCCATCCGGTTCCCTCAACCAGAGATCTACTATGTGGTCTGGGCTCAGTGCCACTATACAGCGAGGATGAGGAGGACAGTCAGCAGCTACTTGGCAGCGAAGAAATGGGGCCAATATCCCCTGCTTCTTGCAGTAGGCGGCAAAGTATAGATGTGGAGAGTAGAAAAGATGATTGACCGCACACAAAAAAATTGATGCAAACAGATTAATTTAATTAAATCCACAGGCTCCAGAATTTATGTACAAGTGTGACTCAAATCAACGTGACATTTCGGTCATGTTAGACCTTTCTCAAACAGTCACTTTCTCAAACAGTGGAATAAACAAACATATAATAAGCACACATGTGAAAGTGATAATTTCATACAGTGCAATAGAGTGAAAAAAATATATATGGAAAAAATACAGAGAAACTGAAAGATAACTACAACATATACAATATATACAACATAATATACAACAAAATGTACAACATCAGATGAAAATATGTGTATATAGCAATATATGGCCAATAAGTTTTAAAAGGCCCAAAGAGACATAATCAACACATGTGGCACGTATAAGTAATGAATGCAGGCAATAAACCTGCATATTGCATATGAATATATATATACACAAATGTATCTGTGCAAAAAGACTGCAAATATCAATAGTGATATAGAATAAAAATCGTTAAATCACTTGCCTATATATACACATTGCACGCTTCTGTGGGCATCAATAACAATAACAATACTAGGTCACCCTATTACACCCTCAACAACTTACCAACTTGGAGATAAGGTAGAGAGATGAAGAAAAGGGCCGTAGCCCTGTGAAATGGGAGCCTCCAGTGGTGAATGAATGGAGTGTCTGTAATGTACTGATCGTTGCGGCCGTGTCACCGGAACCGGAAGTCGCCGCGTCACCCTACGTCATTTCCGGTAGGAGGAAAGATGGGAAATGTAGTCCACATAGATCACATGCGCATGCGCAATAGTGCAATGCTCCGATCGTGATATGAAAGCATGAATGGTAATAGAAAAGAAGCAGAAGATGCAGAAAAGATGTATAGGAATAGAGTATGACTACTGAAATGAAACATGACTAAAGAAAACAGAAGCACTTGTGTAAAGGAATAGAGTTTAACATAAAAAACAATGGGAAAGAATACAGAAAAAGGAATGTAAACCCCAAAGGTAGGGTAAAAAAAAACGATAAAAGAAAAAAGGGGAAAAAATAAAGGGGAAAAAAATAGAAGAAAAAAGAACTATACCAAGAACAAATGAGAGATTGAATATACTAAAAAACAAGTAAAAAGTAAGGAAACAAAATTTTATGTCCATATAGAAAAGAATCAACTTAGGTGAGAAAAAAGAAAGGAAAAACGAAAAAAGAAAAAAAAACAAAAAAGAATGTTAAAGGAAGGGAACAGATGTAGATGGCAGAAAAAAGGATATTAGAGTAACTCCTGTTGGTGTCTCACCCTGTTGTACATGCTGTCTTATCGTTGCTGAAAAGAAGACAGAGACACAATGCAGTTAGTTTAGATATAAAAAACTTCATTAACTGAACAAGAAATCGCATTCCCTATTGAGGCCATTTGGCTGTAGTGTGTTAAGTCTGAAAATCCAAAAAGACTCCCTCTCTTTAAGCATCTTGATGTGGTTACCCCAACGTCTTGGTTTCTTCACCTGTTCTAAAATTTGGAAGCGGAGTTGGGAAATATTATGGCCCGCTTCAAGAAAATGATGTGGTACAGGTAGCCAGGTTTTCTCACACCGTATAGAGGATTTATGGCTAGAGAGGCGGTCCTTCATCCGTTGGACTGTCTCTCCTATGTACAATAGTCCGCAAGGACACTTAAGTGCATATACAACATAGGAGCTGTTGCAGGTGAAGGGACCTCCTAGTTCATACTTTTTACCTGTTCTAGGATGAATCACTGACTCGCCTCATATAACACTTGAACAGTGACAACACTGTAAACAGGGAAATGTACCCCTCTTCGGGGAAGACAGAGTAGATTGTATAGGTACCTTCTTTGACCCCACATCAGCCTTAACAAGCATGTCTCTGATGTTTTTTGGTCTCTTTGAGCATATCAAAGGTGGATTCTGGAATGCATCTAAATGAGGATATGCCCGCTGAAAAATATTACAATGTTGTCTCATAATTTTGTGTACTCCTGTCATCATATGATGGTAAGTATTATCAAATGTAATCCTAGCTGATTTTGGACCTCTGGATTTGGTCATATCTGTACCAAGTGTCAGGATATTCTCTGGATAACCTCTATCACGGAACTTGTCCCCCCTTCCCCTTTAATCTGGTTTGTCTCTGTTTTGGGGTTTCTGATACAATCGCTGGACCCTTTATAAATTGTGACGGGTAAGGGGTTTCTTAATGTTAGGGTGCAACTTTTTTAAAAAAAGGAGAAGAATAATCCTATCCATTGGTTTTGGGAGAGCGGTACTCAGAGTATTATCATTGTTCCTAATCCTAGGGTATCTAGAAAAGGAACGAGGTAATTTATTCTGATGTAATTGAACTCTGGCATAGAGTTTAACCATGTACGAACTGTTGAAAGACCTCACCCTTCCCAAAAACAAAAAAATACATCTAGTACCCTTTTCCCTAGTCTAACATGACTACGGAAAAGGTCATTCTGATATACGTAATGGTCCTCAAACTCAGCCCTATATGCATTTGCGTAAGGGGGCGCCATATTGGATCCCATGGCTGTTCCTTTTACCTGTGCGTAAAACGCATCTTCAAACAGATTAATTTAATTAAATCCACAGGCTTCAGAATTTATGTGAAAGTTTGACTCAAATCAACGTGACGTTTCGGTCATGTTAGACCTTTCTCAAACAGTCACTGCGATAACGATAAGACAGCATGTACAACAGGGTGAAACACCAACAGGAGTTACTCTAATATCCTTTTTTCTGCCATCTACATCTGTTCCCTTTCTTTAACATTCTTTTTCGTTTTCTTTTTCCTTTATTCCTTTCTTTTTTCTCACCTACGTTGATTCTTTTCTATATGGACATACCATTTTGTTTCCTTCCTTTTTCCTTGCCCACGTTTTATGTTTGAAGATGCATTTTACGCACAGGTAAAAGGAACAGCCATGGGATCCAATATGGCGCCCCCTTACGCAAATGCATATATGGCTGAGTTTGAGGACCATTACGTATATCAGAATGACCTTTTCCGTAGTCATGTTAGACTATGGAAGCGGTACATAGATGATATTTTCTGTATATGGGAAGGAGATGAGATGTCTTTACAACAGTTCCATAATCTCCAAAAAATTGGGAATCTCGCAAGAGAACTAAGAGTGACTTTTGATCACTATATTTACTATTTTGCCATAGGCAAACTTAAACTCTATCAGTTTATATTTTATTAAAACACTAAAACGTAACTTTTATTATATCTAAACTCTTAACCTCTATACACACTATTTAAAAAACCTGATCTCTATCCTCATCATTTAACCCCCTTTCTTCTGAAAGAGGGAATAACCCCTTTCTATCATCAAGTCTGGTGGAACCCACCTATTAACAGGAGAGCCTTTTATCTATAGCAAAGTTTCTAGCTTCAGTAAGGGATCCCAAGCCAACTACTTGGGCAGTCGTCCCTACTCATAGACACAGAACAAATAAGGCCCCCTTGTTTACACCGTCTGCAGGCAAGGTGACACTTGTAGACAGAGGTGAGAGGATCACAATTTAAAAAGTCCCTGCCTGACCTCGCCGACATGTTTCCCAGCTAACCTGGCTTTATCAAGGCTTAGAGGTCCGATAATTGTGATCTTCACCTCTGTCTACAAGTGTCACCTGCTTTCAGACGGTGTCAACAAGGGGGCCTTTTTTGTTCTGTGTCTATGAGATTAGGGAACGACTGCCCAAAATAGTTGGCTTGGGATCCCCTTACTGAAGCTAGTACTTTGCTATAGATATAAGGCTCCTCCTGTTAATAGGTGGGGTTTCCACCAGACTTGATGATAGAAAAGGGAGTTATTCCCTCTTTCAGAAGCAAGGTTAAATGATGAAGGATAGAGATCAGGTTTTTAAATAGTGTGTCTAGAGGTTAAGAGTTAGATATAATAAAAGTTACGTTTTAGTGTTTAATAGATAGAGAACTGATAGAGTTTAAGTTTGCCTATGGCAAAATAGTAAATATAGTTTACAACAGTTCGTCACATGGTTAAACTCTATAAGACCAGAGCTTCAATTCACATCAGAATATGATACACATCAGTTACCTTTTCTAGATACCCTAGTGATTAGGAACAATGATAATACTCTGAGTACCGACCTCTACACGAAACCAATGGATAGGAATAATCTTCTCCATTTTAAAAGTTGTCACCCGTATCACATTAAGAAATCCTTACCCAGATCACAACTTATGAGAGTCCAGCGCATTGTATCAGAACCAACACAGAGACAAGCCAGACTTAAGACGATGGGGGACAAGTTCCGTGATAGAGGTTATCCAGAGAATATCCTGACACTTGGTACAGATATGACCAAATCCAGTGGTCCAAAACCAGCTAGGATTCCATTTGTTAATACTTACCATCCTATGATGACAGGAGTACACAATATTTTGAGACAATATTGGAATATTTTGCAGCAGGCATCTCCTCATTTAGATGCATTCCAGAATCCACCTTTGATATGCTCAAAGAGACCAATAAACATCAGAGACATGCTTGTTAAGGCTGATGTGGGGTCAAAGAAGGTTCCTATAAATCAAATCTGTCTTCCCCGAAGAGGGGTACATTTCCCTGTTACAGTGTTGGTCACTGTTCAAGTGTTATAAGAGGCGAGTCAGTGATTCATCCTAGAACAGGTAAAAAGTATGAACTAGGAGGTCCTTTTACCTGCAACAGCTCCTATGTTGTGTATGCACTTAAGTGTCCTTGTGGACTATTGTACATAGGAGAGACGGTCCAACGGATGAAGGACCGCCTCTCTAGCCATAAATCTTCTATAACGGGTGGTGAAAAAACCCCTGGCAAACCTGAAACCACATCATTTTCTTGAAGCGGGCCATAATATGTCCCAACTCCGCTTCCAAATTTAAGAACAGGTGAAGAGCCCCAAAGGCGTTGGGGTAACCAAAATAAAGATGTTTAAAAAGAAGAGGGAGTCCTTTTGGATTTTCAGACTTAACACATTTGCAGCCAAATGGCCTCAATAGGGAAATGCGATTTCTTGTTCAGTTAATGAAGTTTTTATATCTAAACTAACTGCGTTGTGTCTCTGTCTTTTTTTCAGCAACGATAAGAAAAGCATGTACAACAGGGTGAGACACCAACAGGAGTTACCTAATAATCCTTTTTTCTGCCATCTACATTCTGTTCCCTTTTCCCTTTTAACATTCTTTTTCGTTTTTTCTTTTTCTTTTTAGTTTTTTCCTTTCTTTTTTTTTTTCACCTAAGTTGATTCTTTTCTATATGGACATACAATTTTGTTTCCGTCCTTTCTCCTTTTTTTTTTAGATATTCAACTCTCTTTTTGTTTTTGGGTATATTTCTTTTTTTCTTTCTTTTTTTTTTCCCCTTTATTTTTTCCCCTTTTTTCTTTCCCATTCCTAGCCTTTTCTGCATCTTCTCTTCTTTTCTTTTACCATTCATGCTTTCATATCACGATCGGAGCTTCACTATTCGCATGCGCATGTGACTATGGGACTACATTTCCCACTTTCCCCTTTAAAACCCCGGAAATGACTAGGGTGCCGGCGACTTCCGACTTCCCGGGTGTTGTGAGGGTACCCTTGAATTTAAAAAAAGCCCGGGTTTGATGAGGACAGCAGTGACGTTTAAAAACAAAAACGATGATGAGTAGTCACCGCATTGGGAGCCGGGTGAAGAAAGGGGCTTCATCATCATCGGGAAAAAGGGGCGTCATTTTTGCGCGTCGGGGGAGCGACGCAGCCAGCAAGGGGGGTTTTGTGGGGCCGGATTCAGCAGGGAACAGCAGTGTGAGGTCCGGAGCCAACACCAGGGGGTAAAAACCCCCTTCGCGGGGTCCAAGAAGGTAGCGAAAACGGGGTCCACGAGGCAGGGGCGTAGTAGTCTGCAGTGCGGAGCGTTTGCCAGAAAAATCACTACTCGGCGTGGGGCATTTTTTTTTGCTAAGACACCGGAGGAGCAGAATAGGGGTATTATAATCTGTGGGCAGAAAGTGAAGCGGGGCCAGGGGGGCTAACGTTGGCACCCGGCCCCGCGTCAACACAGCAGCGTCCCCAACCGTGGCCTCGGAGAAACGGGGCTCAGAGTTGGTGTCCATCCCCGCCGCACAACAGCACGCAGCGCCCTTTTCACGCAGCCATTGCAGCCAGTCAAGGCTCCACCACCCGCAGAAGGAGTTTGTTTTCTCTTTGCCATCACTCTCGGTCCAGACATCTGCCACCCCATTTTAGAAGGCCGCTGGACTACTGGGCGCCAAACTGGAGTGGGCCGCAATTTGCCGTTTTGCAGTGGAGAAGCTGTCCGCCCGCCAGTATGGCCTCAAGTGGGGTTAAAGTGCGGCGAGGGCCATCGTTACCCCAAGGAGAACCCAAACTTGTCCACGGGAAATGTGGAACGACTGACCTTTTGTCAAGATGAATCATGCGTGGATCGGCCAGGATTTCCCACACACAAATGCCTTAGGTGTCAGAATACATCGGGCCATGACGCCTCACCCAAACTGTTAGAAATGATTCTGTTTTAAAAACCCTACCTGCCTCAGCCACTATTCTAATGCCAGCCACCCGCCTGATCCACACATCTGCTACCAGTTTTTTCCATCTGCCTACCACCATCTTTACCAGGGACTGGTATTGCCACTCACCTTCACACTATGTCATTGTGCCACTCCTATGACCTCATGCTGCTGCTGCTGTTGCTGGTGCCATGACATCCACCCCTGTGTCATTGGCCACTCCTGACCTCATGCTGTTGCTGCCGTCCCCCCTCCACTCTCTGTCACTGTGCCACTCTGTGGCCAAAACTACTGGTTTTCCACCTCCAGAATGTCATTTTTGCCACTGTCTGACCTCATGCTGCTGCTGTGGCTGATGCCGTAAACCCTCCAGACTCTGTCATTGTGGCCACTGTCTGACCTCATGCTGCTGCTGTGGCTGCTGCCGTGACCTACACACTCTGTCATTGTGCCACTCCTGACCTAAATACCTGCTGCGTGGGGCTGCTGCCGTACAAACACACTTGTCATTGTGCCACTCTTTGACCTCATGCTGCTGCTTGCGCTGTTGCTGCTCGGTCGCTCGCGGTCACTCCACACCTTGTCATTGTGCCACTCTCTGAACCTCCAATCTGTTGCTGCGTCACCTCCCACTCTTTTGTCATTGTGCCACTCTAGGGCCTACTCTTGTTGGTGCTACCTCCAAAACTTTGTCATTGTGCCACTGTCTGACCTCATGCTGCTGCTGTGGCTGCTGCCATGACCTACACACTCTGTCATTGTACCACTCTCTGACCTCATGC
Organism: Phyllomedusa bahiana; assembly: GCA_025379985.1. NCBI lineage: Eukaryota > Metazoa > Chordata > Amphibia > Anura > Hylidae > Phyllomedusa > Phyllomedusa bahiana. The sequence continues at coordinate 686 of JAODAL010025751.1, read as the reverse complement.
TGCTGCTGTGGCTGCTGCCGTAACCTCCAAACTCTGTCATTGTGCCACTCTGTGGCCTACTCCTGTTTTTGCCACCTCCACACTGTGCCCATTGTGCCATTTGCTTGACCTCATGCTGCTGCTGTGGCTGCTGACCATGACCTCACCACACTGTGTCATTGTGCCACTGTCTGACCTCATGCTGCTTCTGTGGCTGCTGCCGTAACCTCTAAACTCTGTCATAGTTAGTAAAGATTTCCAAATCATCTCTTTCTTGTATTCATTTTACACAACTTCCCAAATATTTTGGAATTGGGTTTACTTTAATACTTTTTTAAAACACTGTTGCAATGGGCACAAGAAAAGGAAATATAAGGGGGATTTTGTAAGGAAAGACAAGAAACAGTATTTAAAAATAAATATGAAAAAAAACAACGTACCTAGTTTACACTTTGTAATTTTGCAATCCATCATATTTTGTTCCTTATTCTTTATTTACCACTACCCTCAACTGATGAAATGAAGCACTGTGAGCAGATCTATCTGTGACAGAACTCTCTTACTTCCCTATAATCTATCAGCGGTATTTTTACCCACAGTTAGGGGATATTAAATAAAGACTGGCAAAAAGTGGAACAAATTAATGCAGCGAATGTCTTCTCTAAGGCAAAGGGGTATAATACTCAAAAATTCCCTTCCCACCATTC
>JAODAL010025750.1:0-58032 GCA_025379985.1 Phyllomedusa bahiana | reverse complement strand
TAAAAAGTTTTTCCTCCCTTGTTTTTCGGTTTATCGCTTTTATGGTTTTTTTTAGATTGAGTCTAGCTCAAAGGACAATTGTTTGAACTGAAAATACTGTGTGCCTAATTACTATGTATAAGATGAATGCATTGTTTCTCTCTACATACAAAAAAGGATCTATTAGAAACCTATACAGATTTGCAGACTAAGCAGCATTGGATAATTGAGTTCTTTGTGTGTAGACAGATAGAGATCGGCCTGATCAAATTTAGTTATAGACTGGCAGTTTGTCAAACAAATTATATTTTACAAAATTGTCTACTGATACAGAAGAGTCAGGATGACTGTCACCGGTGTATTTTTATTTACTTTTGGGGGGAGACAAACATGATTCAGCAGATCTCAAGACAGATATTAGTTTGTGCTTATGCAAACCTTTGAGTCCAAAAATGGTATATATAGCCAGACCTGGAAAGAGAGAGGACACACAGGTCAGGAGAGGAGGAAAGGACAGGGAGGCCTCTGGGGAGCTGAGGCTTCTGGTGTCCAAGCTCCTGAGAGGAAGGAAGTCCATTGCAAGGTCTTGTGTAATAAACCCGGAGGAAATTTGTCAGATACTGGTAGATATTTTTGCATAACTCTCCATTTTAGGTATTATTGTTTTGTTTTTGGAGTTATTGTATTGTTTGCTTGCTTATTATATTTTGTTGTTGTGTTGTTTCACAGTGTGTGGTTGTATAGGTGTTGAGATACTATGGTTTGATATTCTGTCCTTGTTACTGATTTTATCCTTATTGTTTTTGTGACTATTTTGTTGTGTATTATTTTTAATCTATTTTTACCCCATTGTACCCCATTTTATTCTGGATAAAATATAATCTTTTCTTATACATTTGTCGTTGATATCTCTTTCTTTGCTGACCGTCCCCTGAGAATCTAGGTAGGAATATTGTTGTTGTTCCATATTAATATTCTTGAATATTAATATTGTTAATAATAATTAATATTTCTTACATGGTGACTAAAAGAAACCGTCTTTTTCACCTCCAAAAAAGACATTTTTCCTGTAGCATAATTCATAACCGAAGGTTAATTACAAGTTTTTCTCTTGTTGTGTACTGTAAAATACACGTCATTGTAACACGCTATAAAGCTGGTAGTTTTTGGTTGCTCAATTCTTTTGCGCAATTTACATCCAGGGGTTAATTAAGCGTTGTTCTGCTGTTGTGGTCACTAAAAGAAACCTTTTTTTTTCACCGCCAAAGAAACAATTTTGCCTGTAGCATAATTCATATCCAAAGGTTAATTAAGCCTGTTTGTGCTTTTACATTCACTAAAATACACAGTGTTTTTAAACAACATATACAAGTAAATTTTTCCTGGCCATTTGTGGAGCGCATTTATATCCAAGGGGTTAACCAAGTTTGTTACGGGGTTCTTTGGGTCAAATACGGGGTGTGTTTTATCAATACAGATTTTTATCAAACAGTGTCTGTCTTTAGAAAAACAGTATGAAGACAGAGAGGGGGGTTTCACCTGCGAGTGGCAGTGGAAAACTTCCTGGAGCGGGCACGGGTTGCGCACAGAAGGGGAGTCGAACGGGGGTCACACGGTAGGCAAAAACTCCCGGGTATCTAGGGGCCGTGTGTTGTTCGAACCCCAAGGTTCTTATTGGTTGACTAGGTCTCCACTTCCTCCCAGATACATCTGACACCCCAGCCAAGATCGGTGGGAACTCAACAAAACCCCCTTATTGGGCAGGGCCCCGGGAGGGGGTCAGCGGCCCCCCGCCCCTAAACCCCGCCTCTCCCCCATCCGGCCCCCTCAGCCAGAATCTACTATGTGGTCTGGTCAGCGCACTAAATAGCGGTGAAAAATTTTCGGGGGGGCAGTGGCAGTATTTGGCAGGAGAAAGGGGGCCCAAATCCCCTGTTTTGCAGTAGGCGCAAAGTTTAATGGGGGAAGGGGCATGGGGTCTGTTGTGAGGGGTCGCCTCTGAAAACCAAAGACCGGTGATGAGGACAGCAGTGACGATAAACAAAAAATGGGATGTATGTAGGACCGATTTGGGGAGCCGGGTGAAGAAGGTTCATCATCAAAGGAGAAGGGGTGCAGCTTGCGCGCGGCAGCGGCGCACCAGAAAGTGGTTGTGGGGCCCGTAATCAGGGGTAGCAGCATTTGGGAGGTCAGGACCCAAAGCGGCCACGGGTAAAAACCCGCTTCACAAGCCCAAAAAAAGTAGGGGCACAGGGGCTCACGGGGGGCACGGCGGTGTAGTCATCAGGCGGAGCTTTTGGCGTAAAATCGCTACTCGGGGGTGTGGAATTCTTTGCTAAACCCCGAGGAGCCAATAGGGGTATAGTAGAATTGTGGGCAGAAAGTAAGCGGGCCAGGGCTAACGTGGCACCACGGCCCTGGGGTCAACACATCGCGTCACCATCCGGGGCTGGGGAGAAACGGGCTCAGTGGGGGTTGGTCCATCTGCCGCCGCAGCACAGCAGCGGCCAGTGGCAGCATCCAAATTGCGCAGTCAAGGCTCCCCATCTCTGCAAAGGGGGCTGTCTTTTTTCCCATCATCCCCCGGTCAGTGCCCGCTCCTCGCTACTCATGGCCCCAGCAGTCGTTCAGGGGGCTTGCAAAGGAAAACGTATGCGCCCAAAACATCCTAAGGTGCACGCTGACCGTGTCCTGTCCAAGTTGTTGGACTGCAGTCCCCCCCTTTCCCAAAAAGGTGGACTCTGCACCTTCAGAAAAAACTAATGGCTTGTGCCGAGCGAGATGGAGATTTCCCAAGCCGTAATTTATTTTCCAAAAAGGCGTACCACACCCATAAATATGTAAAACAAAGGGGGGCCAGTCCTTGAGCTTATGGGTTAGTTCCAAGGTGAGGGCAGCGCGACGTCTGAGCGTAATACGGTCAGGGCCAGTAAAATGTCTTTAGGGCCCAGGGGGTAAATGTGCTTCCTGCCCAGGCACACCAACAACTTGGACAGGAAACGCCCTTTTCCCCCACGTTGTCAAACTAGGCTCCTGCCCCAAATGTCCTCCTCCTCCTCCCCCCCCACAACCATTCGCCCCCAAAAAGTACTGCTCCTCATACCACATGTGTAGGGCACAGCGGGCACGCATTTCAAACCCCCTGGCTTGCCTCGCAAACAAGTCACAAGGGGAGGCCCTGCTCCGCGTCTGCGCAAGAAATCGATGTGTGGTTTTTCCCCGCCCCAAACTGAAAATGGGAAACCAGGGGTGAAACAAGGGGAAACAGGGTGCCCGCGCTGCCCCGAGGAGGATGGTCCATGCGCCTTCATGGTCCCCTGTTCAATGGTTTAAAAAAGGTTCCGAATCTTCCACCGATTTTCAGAAGTTCTGAAAAGGCCAGGAAAGTGCTGCACTTTCCATTCCCAACCGGGAAACCCCCCTGGTTGCGGGCAAACCCCTCCCCCAACACACTCTGATATGCGTGTTTCCCCCCGGGGAAATTTCCACCCTGCACTTTTGGACGACTGTTGAACAGGAAAGGCCATTAAGATTTTTTGATGATCCGGCGGACAGGAGTACCCCTGTGTAATTTGTTGTCAGCAGGGCAGCTCGGGTGACCCCTGCGTTTGTTGAGGCAATTCGGGGGGCGACTTATTTGTCAGTCCCGGGGCCCACGGGATGAAAAAAAATTTTCCATGTTTCATGTCCGGAAAAAGATGCTGAAAAATCTGTCTGGGCGGGGGATGGAGAGGGGCACTAATCTCAGGGCCACTGATCCGGTGGGGAGAAAGGGAGGGGGAAAGGGAAAACATTGGAGCAGAAGCATTGTCGGGTGAAATGAGGGATTTTCTACCCGGTGACAAGAGGGAGGAGCAGGAGCAGCTGGAGGGGTAGATGGGATGAGGAAGCGGGGAATGACCCCCAAGACCGTGGAGTTAAACAGTGGAGATAAGGCGGGAGCCCCTCAGGTCATTGTCCCAATGGCCGCAGCATGTGTTTTCCCGGGCTAGTGACGTAAATATCAGCACCCGGGGCAGGGGGATGACTTCGGGTCTCCCCCTATTGGACCCTCCTACCGGCCAAAAGGGGCCTTTTTCCCAGCTGCTGGGGGAGGACAAACAAAATATATAGGGAAATCCCCCGTAGCAGTCGGCCGCTCCCTATGTGCGGCATTGTCCCTCCCGACAGTCTGCCCGGGGGGGTTCTTCAGCGCTCACTACTACTTCCTGGCTGGGGGGGAAGGGGGGGGTTAGGGCAGTCCCCAGTCCTAGCAGCACCAAAGTCGGGGTCCTGAGGGCCCTTTTTTTCCCCCGCCTAGTGGGGAGGGCAGTCCCCAGCAGCGCAGGGACCGGGCAGTCCTGAACCAACAGGTGGGGGCCCTACTTGGACAGCACTCTGCCACCCCAGTTAGAAGACCCCTGGACTACTGGGCACCAAAGGGGATGTGTGCCGAATTGCCGAGTTTCAGTGGAGAAGTGCCCCTCCCGGCCCATAGTGTGGATCAGAGCAGGTGTTCGTGGGGGGGGGGCCATCTTTTACCCCAAGGAGAACCCCTTCCCCACGGGAAATGTGGAACGACTGACCTTTTCAAGATGAATCAGGCGTGGTTGGGAAAAGGATTCCCACACCCCAATGCTTAGGCGTCAGACACATCGCCTGAAGCCTAAAAAAACTGTGAGAAATGAGTTGGGTCAAAAAAATGCCCCAGCATATTCTGATGCCGCCACCCCCTGATGCCCCAAATCTGCTGACGTTTCCCCATCTGCCCCAAAAATCTTTTTCCAGGGACTGGTATTGCCCCACCTCCCATATTTTGTCTTGTGCCCCTTATGACCCATGCTGCTGCTGCTGTTCTGGTTCCATGACATCCAAAATGTGCATTGGCATCTCTGCCTCTTTTCTGTGCTCCTCCCCTCACCTCCACTTTGTCTTGTCCACTCTTGGCCACTCCTGGTTTTTTTCCACCTCCAAATGTCATTGTGCCATGCCTGACTCATGCGCTGCTATGTGACCTCCCCTGTGTCATTGGCCCCTCTTGGCCTATCCCGTTTTGCCCCCTCGGGGGTCATTGTCCTTCTCCGAAATCATGCTGCCTGCTGCTGCCGGGCCTCCCCCCTGTGTCATTTTGCCACTCTGTGGCCTACTCCAGTTTTTGCACTCCGATGTCATTTGCCATGTCTACCCAGCTCTGCTGCCGTGACCCCCACATGTGTCTTGTGCCCTTGTGGCCCACTCCTTTTTTGCCCCCTCCCCGAATTTGTCATTTGCCACTCTCTGACCCCATGCTGTGCTGCGCAGTGACCTCCCCCTGTGTATTGGCCACCTTGTGGCCTACTCCCGTTTTTGCACTCCCGAATGTCATTTTGCCACTGTCGCCCAAAGCTGCGCTGCCGTGCCTCCACATGTGTCATTTTGCCCCTTTGTGGCTACTCCCCGTTTTGACACCTCCAAAGTCATTTTGCCACTGCCTGACCTCATGTGCTGTGTACAGGACCTCCCCACTGTGTCATTTTTGCCACTCGGGCCCACCCAGTTTTGAGACCTCCCGAATGTGGGCCACTGTCAGACCTCATGTGCTGCGCCCTGCCCTCCACCCCTGTGTCATTGGGCCACTTTGGTACTCCTGTTTTTTCCCCTCCAAATGCTTTGTGCCCCCTCTAGACCTATGTGCTGCTGGTTGGGTGCCTTAAACCCACTGTGTCATTTGCCACTTCGACCCCATCTGTTTTTGGGTTGTGCGCGGTCACCTCCACCTGTGTCATTTTGCCACTCTCGACCTCATGCTGTTGCTCCTGCCGCCGTCACCTCCAAACCCCTTTTATTGTGCCCTTTGGCCTACTCTGTTTTTGCCACCTCCAGAATGTATTGTCCCTGCCGACCTCATGCTGCTGTACCCTGACCTCCCATGTTCATTGTGCCATCTGTGGGTACTCCTGTTTTGCCACCTCCAATGTCTTGTGCCCCTCTCTGACCTCTGTTTTGCTGTGCGTGACCTCCCTGTGTCATTGTCCCCCTTGGGCCACTCCTTTTTTTTCCACCTCCGAATGTCATTGTGCCCCGTCTGACCTCATGCTGCTGGCGTGCCCCCCCACTGTGTCATTTTGCCACCTTTTTGGCCTAAATCCGTTTTTTCCACCCCAAATTTTGTCATTGTCCACTTGGGCCCATGCTGCTTCTGCTGCCCCTGCCCCCCCACTGTGTCATTTTGCCACTCTGTGGCTACTCGTTTTTGCCACCTCCAAAAGTTTGGCCCCTTTGACCTCATTTGCTTTTGGGTGGTGCCGTGCTCCACTGTGTCATTTGCCCCCCACCCCGTTTTGGCGCTTTGTTTTGCCACCTCCCAAATTTTCATTTGCCCTCCTGACCTCAGCGTTTCTTCCCCCTACCTCCCCTTTTCATTGTGCCACTCTGTGGCCTACTCCCGTTTTTCCCCCCTCCCGGGAATGTCATTGTGCCCTCCTGCCTCATGTTTTCGGGTCCGTGACCTCCAATGTTTCTTTTTTGGGGCCCCTTGTGGCCTATCCCTTTTTTTCCCCCCGGGAAATTTTTTGTCCACTTTGACCCCATGCTGCTGCTGGTTGGGCCTCCCACTGTGTCTTGGCCATCGTGGCCATCCGTTTTTCCCCTCCGAATTTTTCATTGTCCCTTTACCTCTGTGTTCCGGCTCCACACTGTGTCATTGTCCCCTTGGGGGCCTCTCCCCGTTTTGCCACCTCCGAATTCTTTTTTCCATTTTTTGACCTCAGTGTGCTTTTCTGCCCCCCCCTTTTCTTGGCCCCGTGGGCCCCCTCCACACCCCCGTGTCATGTGCCATTTGACCTCAGTGCTGCTTGCCCCCCGTTTTGCCTTTGTGGTCCCTTTTTCCCCCTGGTCATTTGCCCTTGACCCCATGTGTGCTGCCCTCCTCCAACCCCTTTTCTTGTGCACTTGTGGCCTACTCCCTTTTTGGGCCCCCTCCCGAATGTATTGTCCCTGCCCGCCTTTGCTTTTTTTCTCGTGACCCCACACTGTGTCTTGTGCCACTTGTGGCCTATTTTTTTTTGCCACTCAGAAGTTTGTGACTTCTGACCCATGCTGCTGCTGCGTGCCTCCCTGGCATTGTGCCCTCTGTGGCCTTTTCCGTTTTTTTCCACCTCCGGAATGTCTTGTGCCCTTTCTGACCTCATGTGCTGCTTTCAGTGACCCCCCCACTGTTTTCATTGTGCCACTTGTGGCCTACTCCATTTTTGCCCCCTCCAAAATGTCATTGTCCCTGTTGACCCTCTTTGGGGTGCGTGCCTCCCCACTGTGTCCCTTGGCCCTTTGTTGGCCTACTCATTTTTGCCACCCCCAAATTTCTTTTGCCACTGTGTCTGTGCTTTGCTGGTGCCCTCCCCAAAATGTGTCATTGTGCCACTCTGTGGCCACTTGTTTTTGCCACCTCCGAATGTCTTGTGCCCCTGCTACCTCGGTGCTGCCGGCCCCCCCAACGTGCATTGTGCCACTTGTGCCTACTCCTTTTTGCCACCTCCGAATGCATTTTGGCCCCCCTTTTACCTCTGCTGCTGCTCCCCTGACCTCCACACTGTGTCATTGTGCCCTCTGTGGCCTACTCCTTTTTTGCCACCCCGGGAAAGTATTGTGCCATTCGACCTCGCTGCGTGCGTGACCCCAACGTGTCATTGTGCACTCTGTGGCCTCTCTGTTTTTTCCACTCAAAAAATTGTCATTGGCCCTCTCTGACTATGCGGCTGCCCGGACCTCCACTCTGTGTCATTGTGCCCTCTGTGGCCCACTCCAGTTTTTGCCCCGCCAGAATTTTCTTTTGCCCCCCCGTCGACTTCATGTCCCGCTGCCGGGACCTCCCCATGTGGCATTGTGAATTTGTGGCCCCACCGTTTTTGCACCTCCAAATGTCATTTTGCCCCTCTCTGACCCCATGCTGCTGCGGGCGTTTCCGTGCCCTCCACACCCTGTCATTTGTGCCACCCCTTTTGACCTATGTGTTGCTCCTGCCGTCACCTCCACCCCTGTCATTGTTCCCCCCCCGGGCCTTTTCCGTTTTTTTCCCCCCTTCAGAATGTCATTGGGCCCCTCCTTTACCCCATGCTGTGCTGTGGTGCGCGTAAACCCCCCACACTTGTCATTGTGCCACTCTGTGGCCTACTCCCGTTTTTGCCCCCTCCGAAAGTCTTTGCCACTGCCCGACCTCATGCTGCTGCTGTGGCTGCTGCCGGTCCCCCACACTGTGTCATTTTGCCCCTCTGTGGCCCACTCCAGTTTTTTTTCCCCCCCAGTATGTCATTGTGCAATGTCTGACCATGCTGGCTACTGCCCCACACTGTGTCTTGTGCCCCTGTGGCCTCTCCGTTTTTTTCCACTCCAGATGTCAGTTGACCTATATGCTGCTGTTCTGCTGTCTTTCCCTCCCCACTGTGTCATTTTGCCCCCTTGTGGCCTACTCCCCTTTTTGCCCCCCTCCTATGTCATTGTGCCACGTTGACTCTGTGCTGTGGCTGCTGCAGTCACCTTCACACTCTGTCATGATGTTTCCACCCGAGCTCTCCCTTTTTTTTTCCGCTTTTGCTCCATGATCAGGTACATTCCGCTTCGTTTTTTGGGCCCTTTTGCCCCTTAAGTGCCCAGGGGAAAATTTTATAGTGAAGCAATTTAAGAGGGGGGCATCTGTACGTGCATACTAAAAAAACAACATTGTAGAAACCAAACCCAAACTCCCCCGCATATTTAAGCATGGAAAGTTCACAGCACCCCGCAGGCCTTTTGGCCCCGGAAAAAAGTGTTTTTTAAGTGATTGTCCCAAAGTAATTCGGGGCCAAAGAATTTTTTGGAAAATTGGGAAACACGAATGTTTTTGAGAAATTCGCCCATCTTAGTAATACCTTTTAATTTTTAAGTTCCTTCTGAAAGTTTTGATTCCTTGCATTCCCGGGGTTTTGGATCTCTAGGGCCAGGGGTGATTTATCAACCACTCTTCGAAAAAAAACCCACGCGACAAATTCTCTCCTACGCTGGGAAAGTTGCCACTCTGAACCCCTCAAGAGGGGAATCCCATGTGGGCAATTTATGCGCCTCAGAAGCAAATGTTCATTTATTGAGGAATTTAAAAGAGAGGCGGGTGCTCTTAGATCACGCTTTCTGGCGAAAGGATACCCAGATTATATTTTAAGACAGACCTATCAAAACGCTCTATCAAGAGATCGTACCCAACTCTTGCCACCAAAAAGTACTTTGCATAATGATAAGGAGACAGTGGTACAGATTGTGGGAACTTTCAATAACGCTGCCCTGCAGGTAAAACAATCTTTGAAAAGATATTGGCACATCCTTAGGATGGAACCTGACTTACGGGATTGTATTGATGTTGTCCCCTTGATCTCTTATCGGGGAGGGGTGGGGAGAAATCTTAGGGATCGACTTGTCAACAGTAATTTTGTCAGTCCTAGGAAGGAGATGTGGCTAATTAGACCAAAGGGCTCCTTTAAATGTGGGGATTCCTCCTTTTGTGATTTCATGGATAAGACAACCACTTTAACTGACAGCACTGGAACTAAGGTGTTTTATATCAGTCAGTTTATTAACTGCATATGTATGTATGTTGTCTATCTGGTGACGTGCAGTTGTGGGATGAGATATGTGGGCAAAACCACGAGACAACTACGCTGGAGAATTGGCGAACATTTGCGAGATATCCGCCACCAATGGGATACATTTATCTCGTGGCATGGTCACTCCCAACATGAAGGCAATCCTGCTTGTCTTAAGTGGAGGTGTATTGATCGCGTTGTCCCGTCCCTGAGACGGGGCAATTTGGAACAATTACTTTTGCAGAAGGAATGCTATTGGACGTTTACTTTACATACCAAGATCCCGCATTGCCTTAATGATCAGCTGGATTTTGGTAGTTTTTTCTAGGCCCTTCTTAATGTCTTTTTGATTTAATACAACAAGAAGAAGAAGGTCAGCTCACCCCAAATTGTTCAGCTTTGAATGGTGGAATCAGCACGCATCCGTCCGGAGCAAAAGACGTGGTTGAATGATACTTTCAATGGCTTTTGTGTTGCAGCGATCTCCACCAGGCATATATTGTTAAAAATAAGGTTCTTTATTTAGAGCATATAAAAAGAGAATCCAAGTGTGCCCATAGGCAAAATAGCCTCACAAAAATAAAGCTGGCTTACGCGTTTCGGGTATACATGTGATTACCCTTAGTCATAGCAGGGTAATCACATGTATACCCCGAAACGCGTAAGCCAGCTTTATTTTTGTGAGGCTATTTTGCCTATGGTCACGCTTGGATTCTCTTTTTTATATGCTCTAAATAAAGAACCTTATTTTTAACAATATATGCCTGGTGGAGATCGCTGCAACACAAAATCCATTGAAAGTATCTTTTTGATTTAATACATTTATTCTGTTGTAGATCACTTTGTACATCTTATTTATCAACTATTTGCCTTTAGTTCGGCTATCACTATGCAGAGAGCATAGTCTCTGCCTCTAAATGCTGTTTCTCTTGTAGTTGTGAACAGTAGTTTCTGCTTTTGTTCACTTGCTGCTCATTGGCATGTCCTATACTGCGCCCGGCATTGGGAGTCGTCTGCGCATGCGTCGTATCTATGGAAGCTCTCCTGGTGCAGCCCTCTGCCTCGGAAGCACTTTGTGATGTCATGGATGTTGAGCGCGCTTATCTTCTGTGTGCTTTCCGTCCCTGGCGTCTCTTGCGATAGCAGCCGATGCTGTGATGCCTGCACAGGGTTGGAGACAGACAATTGTTGGGGAACTTAGTAAGTAACTCTGTTTGACTTTGTGTCTTACTAAGTGACATCTTTGGGTATAGTTTGTTAACTTACATCTTTTTTCTATACCCTTGACAGCCTGGTGGGTTATGTCCTGACTTTGCAGTGCTTCTATCGTACGCCGCGTTGAAAAGTGTTAGGTACTCTGTATGTCACAGTTATACTGTTTCAATTTAACTGGTTTATATTTTGCCATCATCCTCACCAGGTTAAATTATATTATCTGCATGTCTATATTTTGCCTCTTTGTGTTTCCTTCTTGGTCTATAGAATACACATAATTTTTCTAACTGTCCCCTAAGGAGACCAATATTCAATCTTTTCTGGATGGTCGAAACATGTTGGGACGGGACCATGAGGATATTTAGGGCCTTATCTCATTAGGGTCAGGTTGCGGACAGGAACGCCCTTATCGGGGCGATTATCCTGCACCTGTGATATAGGTAAGGGTATAATAGTGTATTAGGGCCATATAGGTGTTATAGGTGTTATTTAACCAGCGTTGTTATTTTCTTGTAGTTTGTGGGGTATTCTCCCTAAAGTCGAGGGTGGGTGTACTTCTGTCCCATATATGCCTAATTTACATCTGGTTGTTCTGTAGTGTATTTAATACCCAAGTCTTAATTTAACCCCTTGATCGTGGGTTAATTTGCACTAAAATATAGGGTGGCTTTTTTATTTTGTCCTCTATACGCCTAATTTACATCTGTTTTTTTCTGTACGATATTTCATACATAAGACTTAATTTACCTTCTTGATTGTGCGGTAATTTGAACAAAAATACAGGGTGTCTTTACTTTTTTGTCCTCTATACGCCTAAATTACATCTGGTTTTTCTGTACGATACTTCATACACAGGGCTTAATCTAACTTCTTGATTGAGCGGCAATTTTGACCAAAGTACAGAGTGTCTGTATTTTTTGGTCCTCTATATGCTTAATTTACATCTGTTTTTTCTGTAAGATATTTCATACACAAGGCTTAATCTAACATCTTGATTGTACGGTAATTTGGACAAAAATACAGGGTGTCTCTACTTTTTTGTCCTCTATACGCCTAAATTACATCTGGTTTTTCTGTATGATACTTCATACACAGGGCTTAATTTAACTACTTGATTGTGCGGTAATTTTGACCAAAAAAACAGGGTCTCAGCAAAGAGGTGCGGTAGACATCCACTGCTTTTTGCAATAGGCGGGAAAGTAGTGATTTGGAGAGTGGCACGGGAGGTTATGTTGCAAGCAGTCAAGATCTGCATACTGAGACCATTGAGGAGAATAGCAGTGACGGGCAAACACAAATCGATGACGATATAGCCGATCGCACTTGGGAGCTGGGTTAAGCAAGGGCTTCATCATCATCGTCAGGAGAAGAGGGTGTCAGATTGTGCATCAGGCAGCGGCGCAGCCAGGAAGTCGGTATTGTGGCCAGGAGTCAGCAGGGTGGCAGCAATGCGAGGTCGGGAGCCAAACAGCCACGGGGTAGAAAACCCGCTTCACAGGTCCAAGAAAGTAGCAGCACAGGGGCTCAGCGAGGCAGCGGCATTAGTAGTCACTCAGTGCGGAGCGTTGGCGGAAAAATCACCTAATCGAAGGTGTGGCAGTTTTTTGCTAAGACACCAGAGGAGCTGAACATGTGTATATGTAGAATCTGTGGGCAGAAAGTGTAGTGTGGCCAGGGAGCTAATGTTGGCACCATGGCCCTGCGTCAACATATGCAGACTCACCATCCAGTGGCCTAGGAGAAACATGTCTCAGATGTGGTAGTCCATCCTGCCGCCGCAGCAACAGCAGCAGCACCCAGTGGCACACATGCCATTTCAACCAGTCAAGGCTCCACCACCTCTGCCGAGGGGAGCTGTTTGTCTTTGCCATCATCTCTCAGTCCAGATGTTCCTGCTCCTCGCCACTCATGGCGCCAGCAGTCGTTTATCAAGGCGATTGCCAAGAGATAACAGTGTGTGTCCAACCATCCTATGGTGCAGAAGCTGACCGTGCTCCTATCCAAATTGTTGGTACTGCAGTCCATCCCTTTCCAAGTGGTGGAATCTGCACCGTTCAGAGAACTAATGGCTTGTGCCAAGCCGAGGCAGAGAGTTCCAAGCCGTAATTTCTTTTCCAAAAAGGCAGTACCAGTCCTTCACAAATATGTAGAACAGAAGGTGGGCCAGCCCTTGAGCTTATCGGTTTTTTCCCAAGGTGCAGACAGCGGGAATGTGGAGCGTAATACGGTGGGCGTGCATGCCCTTTTAGGCCCCACTGGGTGTGTGTTCCCTGCCCAGCCCCCCCAAAACTTGGACAGGAGAGCCGCTTTCTCTTTCATCTTCACTGATCGGGTGTAAAAAAAATTGGTTACCCCCAAAAAATCATTTATTTCTTTTTTTTGGTACTACTAACTTTGCTTTTTGAAAAGGTTTGGGTATTCAGATTTTTAAATTTAAAACTAGTTTTGGGGTTGATTTTTATCGACAAAGTTGAAATCGGCAAGGTTTTTAGGTGTTTCAAAATTTTCCAGATCATGCGAAAATTTAAAGGTTAAATTGTGCTCATTTTTAGACGCGCCCTTTTCGGCGTTCCTGTAATTTTGGGGCCAGCAATGAGTTTTACGAATAGGCAGGGGGGATGTGTGTGGGGACTCATGACTGGGTGGTAGGTTTTGGATTGGGGAAAAAAAAACCATGCCCCTCTTTTTAAAATTAGAACAGCTTTCCCTGTTTCCCCTCGTGTCTTCAGGTCTTAGGGATGGCCTGCGTTCTGCTGTGGCAAACAGTAGGAAATTATTTCTATTTTGACAGGGGAAACCCTTACTATTAGCGGACCCTTTCCCAATTTGTTAGATTGGGGATTTGAACTTTTATGTAGTTGCTAGAGAATTTTAAAGCAGATCAAAGCTGAAAATTCCCGGGCGGGGGAGTGGGGGGGGGGGCCCGGGGCAAACACAGAAAAGCTCTATCTTAAAAAACATGGATAAATTTTCCCCAAGACTTGGTGAATTGTGTGGAATTCTTTTTATTAACAGTTTGTATTGAAATATTTCCGGATATTGGGCAGCCTGAACTTATTTGGAAAAAACATCATTTCTAGAAAATGAGGTCTCTTTGTTAGTGCAAACCCCACTTTTATTATCGTATAAATTTCAGATAGGTGTTCATTTTTACCCTTACCCCTGTATGTTGTTATCCCCCTTGATTAAAATTTAAAAAACCAGCAATTTTAGTGCACAGGTTGTTTGTTCCCAAAAAAATACGGTATCGTGAAAAAACACAGTTACGTGTTTTTTGATTTTGCGCCCCCAGCATTTTTATTGACGCAGCATTAGTAAATCTTAAAACAGCAATTCTATATTCCCCAAGGTGAATTGAAAGGTGCAAAAAAAAAAGGGTTATTATCCCAAAAATAACAGATAGTTTTTTTGGACTTTTGCCCACCCCCAGATTTTTTGATAGCCCCTTGCTTTAAATTTGAATCCAGCAATTTTGTTTTGATTAGAGGGTTTTGTATAGCTGTGATTTGCCGTCTTTTAATAAGGTTTTTCCAAAAAACTTTCCAACCTTCTCAAATTTTTTATTTTGAACATGGAGCGAAATTGAGGTGGTAAGGAGCAAAAAAAGGGGGGGTGCCATGGAGGTAGAGGTACGAAAAAGGTGCCCCTTCGTGTGGGGCAACCGCTCCCAGCGGATCGTCTTTTTGCAGGACCGTCGGCTTCATCGCTGGGTCGGGGCCCCGGCCCCCTGGTCGCTTTGGATGCGAAATCGGGACGACAAGTCCCCTGTTTGATGATGATGATGATGGGGACATTGCGAATCATCCTGGTCTTTCCGCAAAATTTTGGGCTTGCGAGCGCTTCACGTGCGAGGAGAAAGCGATGGGGTTTGTGTAATACGGGTTTTCCGCCCAAAAAGGGAAGGGGGGGGGTCCAGGTCCGTGATATGATTGCCCCCACGGTCGGAAAACCCCGCTCCTCGTTATGCCGTCAAAAAGGCCCAGGCCTCTAAGCCTGGGCTTCTTTGGCAACCCTCTGATTTAAACCAGCGTGTATATGCTGCCTTTTCCCGTAAAGCAAAAGTAGAGGAAAAAACCCTTAAGTGGTTAACCACCACCAAAATGTCTAGCCCCAATCGCGAAGGGCATGAGTTAAAAGGGAGGGAACATTGGCCAAAAAAGGCCAGCCCGAGCCGGGCCTCCAACCATGTCACACCTCTGTTCCCCCTCCCCTCCCCCGCCACCCCCAAGCGCCCCTCGGGGCCCCTGTCTTCAGAGTCATGATCGGGATCAGCCTCCGCTTCACCCTCCCCCGTCGCCCGGTACACCAGCACACCAGAGCCCATCCTACCCCTTCCCCTTCCGCCGGGTTTGACGCTGCACGCCTAAGGGGCCGTTAGAAAAGCCTTCTGTTTTCCCGGTTTGGGGCGAAAAAACATTTTTTTAACCCAAACCACCCAAAAAGAAAAAAGCCTGAATGTCGGCATTCCCAGGTTTTGGCCCTTGGAAATGTTCCCTTTCCTTTCTGGTGGAACAGATGGGTTTCCCGCCATGTCATGGCCCTCATTCCCCCCAATACAGATGCGAGAGGATTTTTTGAGAAAAGGTCCCTGCCCGGGCCCAGCCATGTTCAAAAATTTCAGCGCGTTTCTGATCTGTGTCGGAAAAGTCCATCTCCCCACCGACACATGGACTAGTAAGCACGGCCAGGCCGCTTTTCTGTGCGCCCCGGGGTGAGGGGTGGTGTTCTGGGGGTGCGGTGGCTTCAGGCTCGGCGAGCTCTTAAAAAACGAAAAGGGAGGGGCGGGCTCTTCCCCAAGGTCCTGGGTGGATCACGTGCCCGAGACCCCAGGCCGTGTTGAAATTAACTGTTGGAGAGTCCACCCAAAGGTCGGGTGTGGACGGCTCTAAGCAACGGACCGGAGGTGGGTGAAAAGAACCTTGTGCCGGGCAAGGTGGTTGGATAACGGGGAAATCTGTGGCCCCCCCTTAAGATGGGTTTAGGCGGAGAATCCCTTGGGGCCATTTTTGAACCTTGTCGTCCAGAAATTTCAAAAGAGTCCGGGTTGGACTGCTGCTGAGAAGGCTCGAGGCTGGTTCGCACTTCCCCGTTCGCCCCCTGCTTGTCCCGCCGGCTGCGGCGCATAGTGGGCCCTCCCGTCAACCGCTCGTTGTTGGGGGAAAACACGGGAATTCCACCCTCCACATGTCCAGCGATTGGGCCCGCAGCGAAATCCCATTAGAGTACAAGTGACACAGGGCCCTGACAAGCGGGGTTTTGGACCTCAGGGTGTTAAACCCCCAGAGGGGAGGAGGTGAAAGAGCTTGACCCCCTTGCAGTTTTGAAGAAGAAAACCAAAATGGTAGTGGGCATCCTTGTCGCATGGCATTGTGGTGATTTAGTTCTGGAACGATCTTTGGGAAAACTCTGAAACAACGGTCCGCCAGGGGAGGAGGGGAGACGGACCAGATGCGGACCGGAGCTTTCTCTCCCCCAAAAATCAAAAGGGGCCCACGTTTCCAATTTCATCGGTTTTCTTTGGCAGGGTTGGGGTCCGAGCTGTGAGGGGGCTCAGTCTCAGGGTGATCTCTCGGGCAAGTCAGGGCTGTTTTTGAAGTGTCCGGGGCGGGAGGAGGAGGTTTTCCTAGCCCCAGTGTTACCGACGTCCTGCCCTTTGGAAAGAGGTTGGGGGAATTTGGGCGGAGGAGGAAGATGAGGGAAAATCAGTTTGTAGTGCCCCTGACCCAGGGTTGGGAAATCAAGGGCTCATCTTCCTGAGTGCTTTGGGTGCTCCATTTTCCCCCAAAATGACTCGCATTAAGGCCATCAAAAAGAAAAACGTTACTGGGTGGCCCCCCCTTGGATCCCCCGGGACAAAAAAAAATCAGCCTTTCCTTCCACCCCCCCAAATAGAGAGTAAAATGAGGAAATGGGACCTTTTGATTGATCAACGGGACATCTGTTGGTCTCTTAAAGTTCCCCCAATGTCAGGTGGAAAAATCGGCGTGACAGCAGTGAGTGCCAAATAGGGTGCGGCGCAGCAGGAAGGGGCAGAACCCCAATGGGTGACCTTTGGGAATTTTGTTACAAATCCCAAAGCAGGGAAAGCGGGAACATCCCAAACCAGAGATCAGTTTTAAAATAGGTAACGACTATTGGTCTAACACCGTGTTTTTGATGTTTGGACCCAATGAAAAATTTTGGGTACCAAAATGGACGAAGGGGGAGTGGCGTCCGCCTAAGGGTGTTGTCCCGCCCCGCGCGTGTCATTTGAGCGGACCTTCAGCACAGTGGAGGAGTATTACAGACAAACGCATGGGTTTCCAAGATAATGTGGATCGTTTTACTTTATCAAATGAATAGGCATGGATCTCTGTGTGTTGTGGCCCCAATTTCGAGGTCCCGATTAGTTGCCAGTCTTTTCCATTCCTTTTTTAAACAGAAATGGTCCTTTGAAAATTTTTTTAAAATGATATTTCTTTCTGAAAATTTTTTTTCTCTTTTCCCCAAACAGTTTATTTTGTGGTTTTGTGTGAGGAGAGTAAAAGACAGAAGGTTTCTGACAAAACCGTATTCCCTTTTCCCCTTTTTTTTAAGAATTTTTTGCATTGTCAATGGTTTTGGGTCATGTTGCTGGAGATACAGCAATATCATGGTCCCTTTTGGAACGAAATGTGACTTTAAAAGGTTTCTCCCCCCAATTTTTAATGTGGCTGAGAATTATTTATAATTTTTTTGGGGTCATGTTTCTGTGAGTACAGCTATATTTTTGGTCCCTTTGGAAAGAAATTGGTTCTAAAATGGCATTTCTCCCTACAATTTTTATAGTGGTGAGAAGTCATATTTTAATTTTTTGGGGTCTGTGCTGTGAGATAAGCAATAATCATGGGCTTTTTAACGAAATGTGGCTTCAAAGTGGATTTCTCCCCCAAATTTTTTTAAAAGTGGTGGAAGTCATTTTTATAATTTTTTGGTATGCGCTTTGAAATGCAGCAAAACTACAGGTCCTATTATAAAAAAAATTTGTTTCTAAAAAACATTTGTTCTTTACAATTGACCAAAAATGGCTAAAAGGGGCATGCTTTGAATTTTTTGGGGGTTTTGCGGACATGCAGCTATCACATTTTATTCTAAAAAAAAGTTTTTTCTAACGACATTTGTTCTTTAAATTGCCAAAGTGTCAAGGGGATGCTTTTAATTTTTGGGGGCATTTTGTGTGAATTTGGTTTACTAAGGCCTATTTAAAAATTTGTTTTAACGACATTTTTTTTCTTCACAATTGTCAAGAGTGGTCAAGGGTGTTGGTGCTTAGAAAAGGAAAAAGGTGGACCTGTTAATGGGGCACATATTGCAAAAAGACTTTTTTTTGAAAATCTTTAACTTGCTATCAATCCTGTTTGAGAAAACCCCCTTTAATAAAATGAAAAAAAAAGGGAAAAAAAGACTGGTGGGATTCCCTCCCATTTAAAAATGTGTTTTCTAGAATTAAAGTACTAAAAAATTGCAGTACAAAATAGTGTTAAAAAAATTCCCCTTTAATTGTACAAGGGAGGTAAAGGAAAAAAATTGACCGTGTAGGGTTTTTAGAGGACTGAGTTGGAGCAGGACAGAGAAAAATACAAGGGACCCTTTCCTCCACACGTTGAGTTAAATGAGAAAAAAAATGCCAAAATAAAGGGGACCCGGGGTAAAAGGGCGTTAACCCCCAGTATTTCCCGTGAAGCTCAATTGGTCCCATCATACGGGGGGCAAGCGCTACCCGGTATTGATGTGTACAGAGGAAGGTGGAGTTCTCACACTTCCCCTTCCGCACTCTGCTTCAGCCGCAGTTTTTTGCTGCGTAAGGGCATTTTAACCCGGTGTTAAAAGATGACGGACGCCCGCCTGGGTTTCACGCACCCACTGTAATCCCGGCCCCCGGGTATGCTGTGGCCCAGGACGGTATAGTCAAAGTCCAGTTCAATAAAATGGTGGTTGAAAGACTCCCTTTTTTCGGCACTTTTTAAATGTGGGGGTATGCAGGGTTTGGGGGTCATGCGTGGCCAGGACAGGGATGTAAGTCCCGTGAAAAAAAAATGGTGGTTTTAAAAATCCTTTTTCCGGACTTTTTAATGGGGGGGTATGGGGTTTTGGGGTCATACTCTGGCCCCGGACAGGGATAGTCAATGTCCAGTGAAACTAAAAGGGGGTTGAAAGATCCCTTTTTTCCCGGACTTTTTAAAAGGGGGGTTGCAGGTTTGGGGTTGCTGGTTCCCGGAAGGGATATTAATGTCCAGTTCAGTAACATGTGGTTCAATCATACTGCCTTCTGGCATTTTAATTTGTGGGGGATGCAGTTAAGGGTCAGGTGTGGTAAAGAAGGGTAGAATGGTCTGTGACTTTTTTTTGTGACTTTTTTTAAACTAAGTGTGTTGCCTAGATGTAGCACGTATATTTGACTGTTTGGATGTTAATTTTAGCTTCTCCAGCTTGTTTTGGGTGTAATAAGAAGGGGTTGTTGTCTCCCCTAGACTTTAATGGTCATCGGCATAAAACGATGCTCACTATCGAAAAACCTTTTCGTGCGGCCGACTATCGACTATCGATCGATTTTCGTAGCCCCAAAGCAAGCTCAACACTCATTCTAACTAAACCAAAAACCTTAATATTTAGGCTTAAAAATAGTAAAAGACTATAGACATTTGTGCAGACATTTTTAACTGCATTATACTGTATGTATTTTAAATAAAACATTTGCAGTTGGCAATAGATCTTATTTAGTCTGTCATGTGGTACGAAGGAGACATATGTAGAGAGATACAGAGAGTTACAGAGAACGACCAACAGTATTGACTTGAGTATAGGACAGAGATTATTGAAACTGAGTAAGCTGGAAGGAGTTCTGGAATTACTCTACAAATGTGCAGTTTTTGTGTGTGTCTTTAAATTTGTAAAAAGAAATACAGAACAGGTCTTTTTCTACTTAGAACTTTACAGGAGCTCCTTAATAGTAGGTAGAGCCTCAAACAATGCACTGATCTTCCATGTCTTTTGGGAGACTGATTTGTAGGAGGGCAGGAGCTGAGCGGTATAAGAGAGTAAAGCCAGTGTTTCAGGAGAGCAGACTCATTTTGTAGGGAGAAAGTTTTTAGGGACTCACACCTCAAACTGGACTAACTAGGCTCAGGCCTAATGTAGAGTGTTTATCTGCAACTACCATGTTGACTTTGGAGTCAGCAGAATTACAGACTCATGAATATATGTACCATGCCACACAGAACTGCAAACAGTGAAAGATAAAGACTAGGAAGCCTGCCGACCAGGAAAATGTGTTGAAGACTGTAGGCCTGAAACTGTCATCCCAATACCAACTCTGTGACAAGAAACTGCTGTCTGAAGTAGAGCCAACTACAAGTTCAACAAAAATCTGTATTTTGTCTCCTGCCTCATTGTACGTATTACAACAAGGGCACCTCAACTGACACCAGGTAGGGAGATAACTATTCAGGGTATGCCAACATCCAATGTGTACCCCCTTCTTCACATTGCAGGCCCTGGAAGTAATGAGAGATAGGTAGAGGTAACCTCCAACCCTGTAACCATATAGCACTGGTCCCATCTTCTCCTATGCACCTGTCTAGGTCGCTGCAAGAGCATGTGAGAAATAAGCTATCTCTTAGTGGTTATAGGAACTAATATTTACCTGCAACATATATTAAGAGGTTTTTTTTTTCCCCTCCTAGATGTTTTCACTCTTCACAGCCTCTTCTGGCTTACACTTCCTGTCCAGACTGTGAGTAGATCTGCAGCAGTGATTGCCTACTCCAAACTGTGCCTGTATGAGGGACAATGATGATGGAAGGATTGCTTAAAGCAATGAAACTGTCCAAGTAGGAGGTCTGGCTATAAATATGAGGTAGTAGAGCTTTACTTGCCATGAGAGGAAGCTTCTAGTGACAGAGAAAAACATTCTGCCAAGACACACTGCTGAGTGACTCTGTTATACTTGATGTAAATACACAGGTCTACAAACCTGACAGTTTGGCACAAGACTTTTCTTTGGTCTAAGGAGTTAATTTTCCTCAGTAGAAAGATAAAATCAGAGAGTGAGAAGCAAACTCCTTCTGATAAGACACAGTAAGGAGTGGCCACTATCCTGGCCACTGCTAGAGCAGAGAGAAGTGGTCAGTAACCTATGGATATTTGTGTAAACAAGCATAAGTGTAAGGGACCGGGCAGGGACACACACCAAGACACAGACAAATGAGGCCTTGACACTGGTCCCAGCCCCTGTCCCTGCCTTTTGGGGAACCCGACTCCTTAATAGGCCGGCCCCAACCAGAAGACTAATGGCTGCACTAATCAAGGTGCAATACAGACAAGGACAAACAAACACTGACCAAATACACGTGGTCAGGCGGTCCAAAGTCGGTAACTGAAATGGCCTCGAAGTACAAAAACGTGAGGCAAGGGAGAAACGGGGTTCAACCCAAAGGTCAGGTAACAGTCGGGAGATGCAGTACAGACTCAGGAGGCAGAAGGATAGTCAGAAGCAAGCCAAAGGTCAGGTAACAATAAAGAACAGCAGGCAAAAAACGGGAGCACTACAGGGAGCAAAAACCTATAGCAGGCAAGGGGAAGAGGTATAACAGCCCTTAAATATCTGCCAGAAACCAAAAGGATGAAGGTAATGGGTGGACGTAACAGAAGACCTGATAGGAGCAAAGGGCTGTCAATAAACAGAAACAAACAAGGAGCAAGCTTAACCAGTGGAGTGCTGGAAGATTCCTGACCACAGGTGTTGTCCAGGAATCAATCAAGAATGCAGGGAGGAAGACCAAGTTCACACTAGAAAATACAAATGTAAGGTATTATGTCAGAAACCATGGCTTTCGCCGCAACGTCCATGGCCGGCCACCAAAGCCAAAAGCCGGAGGTGTGTCAGGCACAATCATGACAATAAGATAAGAACTGCTCTATCTCTGAAATGAAACAAAATTGGAACAATAATGTATTCAATAATAAACTTTATTTATCTTCACCTACATGTTTAAAGCTAATCCATAAGATGGGAATGCCCATTTTGAAGCTGAGGTACACTTCAGGCTGTGAGAGATAACCACTTGATTGTTAAGCAATATGGTAACCAAATTTTAGCCAAAACTGTTGACCTACAATCCAATCCAAGGACCAGAGATTCTGGGTGTCTGGATTTCCTTCTGAGTTACATTATGAAGCAGAAAGCACACGATAATATTTGACCAGCTTTTGGTAAACCCCATCAGGGGCAGTGTTATGCCTTCAGCTGTGTTTCTTATGTTCAAACACTGTATTTCTGTGTTTCAGTCACAACAGCTCTATCTACTGTCTGTTTGTATTTATTGCTAGTTAAGCATACAATACTAGGTAAGTCCCATGAAGGCTGTGATATATATCACCTGACCTACTGACATCATCAAGTCATCTCCTCAGCAGCCATTTTCTTCTGGACACATGTTCAGTGGAAGCATGTTGAATATCCTCCCCCATCCAAGCCTATAACAGCATCACTGATATGTCCAAACTACCATTCAGGGCTGCTCATTATACAGTGATATATATTCTTGTGTTCCATGTCCATTGTTGCTTATAGTTAATGGTTAGACCCATGTTTGCTGTAGACAGCACTGTATCCTCTATGTGTTTGTGTCAATATATGTGTGTGTACATATCCCTGTACTGTATGCCATTGTATTATATGTTTATGTTTGCATTGATTTGTACAATATTTTGTTCATGTATGCTGATACACCACAGTAAGGGTGCATTCCCACGGCAGAGAACAAGTACCGGTTGGTTTACCCGACCGGTATTTGTCCTGTTTTGCTGCCAACCTCACAGCCACGGGGGAGGGAGGGGGCGGCTTTTCTCCGTGATGGAAGGAGAAAAGCCCTTCCCCTTCACATTCACAAGCACAGATTCTGTCCGAAAACCGGATGGAAGATTGTGCTTGTAGAATGTTTTGTGCGCGGACCACCGGCAGAAAAACCGCTGGACAGAAAACCCCTGCAGTGGGGACTGCAGCACGGGTTTTCCATAGAGCACCATTGTGCTCATTTTCGTCTGTTTTTTTACACTATCCCTTGCAATAAAGTTGAAGTACGGACATCACTCCTTGTCAATGACTTGCTGGGAAACAGTTTAGCCATAAGTCAACTTATGCTCTGCACACATAGGAAGGACAGAACAGTAAAACAGGAACTTCTCTCAGGCTGGATTTCAGGATACTGAAGCTTACACGTTGCTACAGTGCAGTAAGACCACTACAAGATACACTTTGACAACCACAAGTGAGTAAGCCTGTCACAGTGTCACCATGTCATCAAGAGACAGCAAAGAATATGAGACGAGGTCTTACATCAAAAAGCTCAAAGAGGTCTGTGAGTAGCAACACAGTCGCCATCGCCCCTGCTGGATCTGAGGCAATCAAGGTACGGCACAATTTGAAGAACAAGAAATGCAATTGAAAACAGAAAGGCTACATCTGGAAGCAGAGTCCAGAAAGGCACAGCTGGAAGCAGAGTTAAGAATGGAACAGGTGGAATCAAAGTTTAGAAAGGCACATCTGGAAGCAAAGTCAAGAAAGGCACCTCTGAAAGCAGTAATGGACAAAATAGCAGCGGAAAGAGAAACTGTTGATAAAGCAGAGGCCTTGGAGGAATCACTCAATTCCACAAGTGAAGGACTCAGCAACATTTTTGAACTTCTATACAGAGATCGTGACAACTTGCTGAAACTTAACACTATGTACTGCAACATGATAAGTCAGACAACAGCCTACATTCAGGTCCAGAAGCAGAGTCAAATCCTGCTTATGAGATCCAGAAAAAGTCTATCACATGGTTTGTAACCTCAGGTAACCAGACTCCCCACATCAAAAAAGACCACAGTTTCAAATACTGTTAATCCTACATCCAACAACCAATGAACTCCCACAGTACCATCATTCCTAGTAAATGGTGGCAACAACATATTCAGAGATCACTTCAGCCCACCAGATTTTCCAATTATCAACCTCCCTCCAGATACATTCATAGTAATTGAGTGATGTCTGATTCTCTCAAATTCTTCACAAGACATGAGCTAGTAACAAAATGGCTCTCAAAATTTGATGACAGACCTGAAGGCTACAGAGCATGGCACTTTTCATTCAAAGATCTAGATATGTCTGTGAGTGAAGCAGTTGACCTTCTAGTCAAATATCTAGGGAGTCAATGGAACATACAAAGCAAATTAGAGACATTGACATTAATTTCCAAAGCAGAGGATTAAATATGATTTGGAAAAGAATTGACAAGTGTTATGGGTCACCAGAATTGATAGAAAGTGCCCTCTGTAAAAGAATCAAAGACTTTCCTAAGAACTCCAACAGAGGTTTCCAGAATTTAGGAGAATTAAGAGACGTGCTGATAGAACTCCAAGATGTCAAAGCTGAATGGGATTTGCAAGGTATTTTATCTCTAAACACTTCTAGGAGTGTCAACACCATAGTACAGAAACTACCTCACAGTTTGCAAGAGAAATGAATTACTGGAGGTTTCAGATAAAAACAAAGGTATAGCTTGTCATTTCTTCCATTCTCCTTTTTTCTAGACTTTGTATACCAACAAGCAAAGACAAGGAATGATCCTAGTTTTGACTTCTCGGTATCTGACACTACTCATCCAAAGTCAAGTAAACCTACCTTACACCGTAACTTGAAAGGCATACCTGTTGCAGTACACAAAACCAGTGTATCCCCTACTGCAGTGATGGTCAACCCTTTGAGCTCGGTGTGCCAAAATTCGACAAAAAAAAGCCTAATTTGGGTGGCGTGTGTCACTTCTAGAAAAAGCCATACTTTTGTGATATTTGTAGCTCTAATAACAAAAAGTTATAATTTTAAAATATGAACTGTATTTATTAAAAATTTATTAATAATGCAAAAACAAATAATTCTTTACCTTTCCTGCTTAGTGACTTTTTTGTTGCTGAATTTCATTGGCATCAATTCAAGGTTGGTATTTCGTACATTTCAATCCTAAGCAAGAGCCACTAACTTGTCAGTCGGATTCTTCTATTAATTTTGATGTTATTTTAACACTGAGGTCTCACAAAAGTACGTAGAGGGAAAAATTAGTGAGTAAAGCTAGATTTTTCAGGATGCCAGAAGTGTCTGGTAATCGGTTCCAAGCACCCCAAATTTAGATGGCATATGTTGCAGTGTTTGCAGCTGCGTGGGTGCAATTGCTGCATAAATATAAATATTTCCTGGGGGCTATTATAATCGCTGCAATACCTACTTCCCATAAAGACACACAAATACTGGCAGATGGAACAGTTGGCGTTATTACACTCTGTAGTATTAATACTGTGTCATATGTGGGAACAAATTTCCAACCTGGGCCTGGAACAGCTGGATATCACATTCATTGACAGGAGGTGACTCCTGACACCAATATGATTGAAGATGAAAGAAGTTGTGAGCTTGGGCTAATATGAATACCAGCTTGTATACTTACTCCAGAGAGAGATAGGTCTCCCTCTGATTACTGCTAGTGATGAACGATTTCGTCAACATTCGTCATCGGATCGATAGTCAATATCGCCAATTATCATGCCGATATCCGATAATAGATAATCTCCGATGACCATGAAAGTCTATGGGAGAGGAACAACACCTTCCTTCTTACCCCCAAACATGGCTGGAGAAGCTGGAATTAACATCCACAACAGTAAAATGGATACGTGCTACATCTTAGGCAACACAATTAGGCAACAAGAGTCACAGAAAAAAACACAGTCTATTCATTATCCTTGTCTTGTATCACAGCATGACCCTTAAACCTGCATGACCCACAAAATAAAAAGTGAAGTATTATTTGAACCATCATTTTACTTGAACTGGACATTGACTATCTCTGTCCTGGAACGCAGCATGACCCTAAACCTGTCTGACCCACAGATTAAAAAGTGCTAGAAAAAAGAGTCTTTAAACCCAAACCCTTTTAGTTGAACTGGACATTGACTATACATGTCCGGATACCTGCGCATACCCCTCAAACCTGCATGACCCACAAAATTAAAAAGTTGCCGGAAAAAGGAGTCTTTTGAACACCATTTAGTTGAACTGGACATTGACTATGCCTGTCCTGGACCAAAGCATGACCCTTAAACCTGTCTGACCCACAGATTAAAAGGTGCTGGAAAAAGGGGTCTTTGAACCACCATTTGAGTTGAACTGGACATTGACTATCCCTGTCCTGGACCGCAGCATGCAGGTTGTTTTAACCACTGAAGAACAGATTGGCAACGCTGTTCGTTACTGAGATTCACAGGGCACCGACCCAGCGATGACTGGCCTGACGGTCCTGCAACCGACGATCCGCTGGCTGCGTTTTTGCCAGCCAAAGGAAGGTAGCACCTTCTCGTTACCATCAAACCTCCATGTCCTACACCCCTCTTTGCTCCCTTACCACCTCATTTCGCTCCATTTCAGAAGTAAAAATTAAGAAGGTATGAAGAGTTTTTGACAGTCTCTTATTGAAAGACGGTAAATCACAGCTATTCTTAAATCCCTCTATTTTCGTACAGCCAACTAGGATAGAAAACTGAATTGTTTTCTATCGAATACCTGAAACTACGGTCTGGTGAAAGAACCGTAAACAAAATCAACAGTGGTCTTTCTTCAGTCCCAGATTTAAACTCCCCAGAGGACTAGGAATTGATAGTTTTCAACAAAATATCATACAAGTGCGCTATCTGCGCCAAACTGAGATTCACCGAGCGCAATAAAACTATACAGAAATTACACAGAAAAGAAATTGCGTTTTTTGCAATTTTTCTATCAAAATTGTTGTACAACGTGGCTATTTGAAAAAAACTAGGGCCACACCACGTGCAATACAGCTATTTAAAATTTATACGGATAACAAACGGTGGTTTTTGCATCAATGAAATACACCTACCAGTAAACATAAAATTTCTGTATCAAATTAAGTACCAGGTGCCTCTTTGAACAAAACTGGGCCGCACCAAAGTGAAATACAGCTATTTAAAAGTTATACGGATAACAAACGGTGGGTTTTGCACCAATGAAATACAATAGCAGTTACCACAAAATTTCTGTTTTCAAATTAAGAGTACTAGGTGCCTCTTTGAACAAAACTGGGCTGCAGCCAAAGTGAAATACGCTATTTAAAAGTTTATAGGATAATAAAAGGTGGGTTTTGCACCAATGAAATACAACAGCAGTTCCCTACAAAATTTCTGTATTCAAATTTAAGTACCAGGGCACTTTGAACAAAACTGGTCCGCACCAAAGTGAAATACAGCTATTTAAAAGTTATAAGGATAAAAAAGGTGGGTTTTGTACCTATGAAATACACCTGCAATTACTAGCAAATTTCTGTATCCTAATATAAGTACAAAATGGGTTTTTGAACAAAACTGGGCTGTGCCAAAGTGAAAAACACCTATTTAAAATTTATACGGATAATAAAAGGTGGGTTTTGCACCTATGAAAATACACCTGCAATTATTAGCAAATTTCTGTATCCTAATATAAGTACAAGGTGGGTCTTTGAACAAAACTGGGCTGCGCCAAAGTGAAAAACACCTATTTAAAATTTATGCGGATAATAAAAGGTGGGTTTTGCACCAATGAAATTCAACAGCAGTTACTAGCAAATTTCTGTATCCTAATATAAGTACAAGGTGGGTCTTTGAACAAAACTGGGCTGCACAAAATAAAAGGTACTATTTCACCTCAGGTGCGAGGTGTGCTGGCCAAAAACTGGTAAAAGAAAAGCCATTTCAATGCAGGTTCAAAGCAGAGTCTGGGCTGCACAATATACACTCTCCTTTCAAAAGCCTGCCTGCCTGTCTGTCTTTGTTCACCCGCACAACCCCCCACCCCACCCCCGCGCACCCCCCCGCGGTACAGCGCTAGATGCTTCTTTAAAAGTCTCTGTCTAACTAACTAATAGCTGAAATTCTCTAATCTACCTATGTTCTAATGTTCACAGCTAAAAGCATAGTTGTCTGTATGAACAAAGAGAACTGTGTCTCTAAGCTGAGCTGAGCTGTATTGATAGAGATCTAGCACACGTCCTGCTCTAGTGAGAGACACTGAAACACTGATGATGAACAAGAAATGCTGTTCTATGCAAAACAAGGTCATGTGATTTTTCCAGCCAATGGCAACCATACACATCACAGTCATGACGTCGCACACCCAGCTCACCCTGCTCTATGCTCTAAGATGATTTGCTGGCCACCAAAATGACAGGAAGCGACGAAAAGGGCGCGATAGTAATAGATTATGCGCATATTCTCACCTAAAATATCGCGTGATCGGAAATTTCCGATCAACCTAAAAACCGTGCTGATTTCAACTTTGTCGATTATAATCGCTCATCCCTACTTACTGCCCCAAATATTTTTCTGCTGTATAGTACAAAACAGAATGTAGCACTGTCAGGGCCTTTACTAATGGAGGTAAGATGGCGCCGTTCATGCTGCACTCTCAGTAGGAGAATTGCCCCGCCTCCATATGCTAACACTGTCTGCTTGCTGCTCTGGTTTCACTAAGGGAGGTAAGATGGTGCCATTTGTTCCGCACTCTCATTATGAGAGTTGTCTCGCCTCCGGATGCTGATGCTGTCAGGTAGTGAAGCCAGAGCAGCAAGCAGACAGCATCAGCATCCAGAGGTGGGGCAAGCACAGCACAATTGGTGCCATCTTACCTCCCTCCCACCTTGTCCAGTCTATTTCTCCAGCTATCCTCTCTCACCTTACTGCAGTCTGTAACCTCTCTCTCTACTAGGATCTTCCCATCCTCCTTTAAACATGCTACTATCACCCCTTTACTAAAAAAGCCCACTCTGGACTCTTCCTGCCCTGCCAACTACCGACCAGTCTCTAACCTGCCCTTCATCTCTAAACTCCTGGAATGCTTGGTCTACTCCCGTTTAATCTGCTATCTCTCTGATAATTCTCTTCTCGATCCTCTACAATCAGGTTTCCGCACTTTACACTCCACATAAATTGCTCTAGTTAAAGTCTCTAACGATCTCCACAATGCTAAATCGCAGGGTAAATAATCGTTGTTGGTTCTGCTGGATCTCTCTGCAGCATTTGACACTGTTGATCACCATCTTCTCCTCAGCATGCTCCGTGCTATTGGCATCCAGGACACCGCTCTCTCTTGGTTCTCTTCCTACCTCTCTGACCACTTCTTCTGTGTCTCATTTGCAGGTTCTGCTTCTTCTCCTCTCCCTCTTGCTGTTGAGGTCCCTCAGGGGTCAGTTCTTGGTCCACTCCTCTTCTCAATCTATACATCCCCCATTGGTCAAACCATCAGTAGATTTGACTTTCATTACCATCTCTATGCTGATGACACCGAATTATACACCTCCTCCTGAGACCTCACTCCCGCCCTGCTACAAAACACCAGTGACTGTCTGTCCGCTGTTTTTGACATCATGTCCTCTCTCTATCTCCAACTAAACCTCACTAAAACTGAACTTCTTGTCTTTCCCCCATCTACTAACCAACCACTATCTGCTATTTCTCTCTCAGTGTGTGGCACCACCATAACACCTAGGCAGCAGGCCCGCTGTCATGGGGTTATTCTAGACTCTGATCTGTCCTTCACCCCCTATATCCAATCCCTTGCCCGCTCTTGCCACCTGCACCTCAAGAACGTCTCCAGAATCCGTCCTTTTCTCACTATTGAAACAACTCAAACCCTCATTGTCGCTCTTATTCTTTCTCGTCTTGACTACTGTAACTCCCTGCTTATCGGTCTCCCACTCTGCAAACTCTCCCCTCTCCAATCTGTCCTGAATGCAGCAGCCAGGCTTGTCTTTCTCTCCAGCCACTATACTGATGCCTCTACACTGTGTCAGTCACTGCACTGGTTGCCCATCCAGTACAGAATACAGCATAAACTAATCACTTTCACCCATAAAGCTCTCCACAGCGCTGCACCCCCCCTCCATCTCCTCCCTCATCTCTGTCTACCACCCGGCCCGCTCTCTCCGCTCAGCTACGGACATCAACCTACAGACCACAATCATCCGAACCTCCCATGCCCGTCTTCAAGATTTTGCACATGCTGCACCCATTCTCTG
Organism: Phyllomedusa bahiana; assembly: GCA_025379985.1. Lineage (NCBI taxonomy): Eukaryota > Metazoa > Chordata > Amphibia > Anura > Hylidae > Phyllomedusa > Phyllomedusa bahiana. The sequence goes on along the minus strand of JAODAL010025750.1, from coordinate 28,160 downwards.
GAACATCCTACCACATACCATCAGGCACAACCCTAGCCTTCGCAGTTTTAAGAATGTCCTGAAAATACCAAAACCCCTAATTGCTAACCCACACCTTCTATCACACACATTTCTGTCACTCCCTTCACTAGGGCAATCACAGGCACTTATCTGTATATAGATGTACTTTCATGGTGGCAGGTTCACACAATTTTTTTTCTTACACCACCTCATATTTATGAAGGCTGGACCATTGTAAACTTAGCACTTCTCCCCCTTTGTTTCCCCCAGGCACCCTCCTATATTGTAAGCTCTTGCAAGCAGGGCCCTCACACCTTGGGCGACATGTATGAACGGGCTTTTCGCCTGATTTCTGGCGTATCCTGCGCCTCCCCAGCCCGAATCCGCTGCTGGACGCAGGGATGCGATGTTAGGCGCAGCATTCGCCGCTTTCGGCTGCGCTTCACATGAAGTTGCGTGCAATAAGCGCGGTGTGGGCGTTCCGGGGCGGGACGCGGCGCGCTTGAAAACTCCGAGGCATGTACGTTCGCGAGTCGGCAAAGTGCGGCGCAATGCAGCGCTCGACAGCTCCAACAGGCAGACCTGGTTGACTCTGGGCTAAATGCTCTGGCGGAGGCGAAGTGAACCGAGAACGGAACATGAGAGGAAACATATAGAAGATCGCAAAAGGAATCTCGGTGCTCAGCTCCGTGCGGCATATTTTTACTGTATTTTGAACTGTCACGTCTTTGATTTTGATTGGTCAATAGTTCTCCATAGGTTATAATGGGTCTCTGTCGCTCCTATTCTGATTGGCCGAGATAGCCAAGCCCCCGCTAGCTCAACCAATCAGCTCTTTTCTGTATTTTTACTGTATTTTGAACTGTCCCGCCTTTGATTTTGATTGGTCCAAACTTCTCCATAGGTTTTAATGGTTCACTGTCGCTCCTATTCTGATTGGCTGGTTTCTGCCGACCAATGAGAATAGCTTACAGAATTTGAATTACTGTATTTCCCGGCAATTTCAAATATCCAAATTCCCGATGTAGCGCCGTTCTGGATTTTTGGAAAGTGATTTTATTTATGTATTTTTTTAGTAGGTTTCAGCTCTTTTTCAGATAATGTTTTACGCCTTTATAAAGGCGATTTTTTTATTCATACTCCGCACGGACATCTTTAATGATTTCTCGCTCATTTCCAGCCTGTCTCGAATCGGAATACATGTGAGGCGCAGTCCCGCACTGCGCCTAAGTCCCGCACTGCGCCCCACACACTGGCGAGGCGCGGTGAACTTTTCCCCGCATGTATGAGCGCACCTCCTCGGACGGCGAATCTTAGGCGCAGCGCCGCACTGCGCCCATGTCCCCGCACTGCGCCCCACACACTGGCGAGGCGCGGCGGACTTTACATAGTATGTATGAGCGCGCCCCAGCGCCGACATAAATCAGGCGCAAATTTCGCCGGAAAACTGCCGGAAAGGTGCGCCCCGACGTGGCGAGATTCATACATGTCGCCCCATGTGTCTCATCTGTAAGTAGCTCTCACTGTGTAATGTCTGTCTTTTGTCTGTAATTATACCCTCTACATTGTAAAGTGCTGCGGAATATGTTGGCGCTATATAAATAAAGATTATTATTTTTATTATTATATAGTGAAGCCAAGCAGACTGTGTCAGTATCTGGAGGCAGGATAAGCGTGGCACAAACAGCGCCATCTTACCTCCCTTAGTGAAGCCAGAGCAATTAGCAGACAGTGTCAGCGTCCGGAGGTGGGGCAATCGTAGCACTAATGGGGCTATGACACATGTTACCAAAAATGGCTCAGTGTGCCACCTCTGACACACATGTCATAGGTTAGCCATCACTGCTCTACTGACTCCCATGCAAAGCTAGCAATACTACAGAGACTGAAAAGGCCTCAGTAAGAAACTTATACAGAGAATGCCCTCTATATAATAAACCTCACCCATTGCTGTTATGTGGAGGATATAAAGAAAAAACTCTTAGAGACCGTAAGGAGAACCATATTTGCTAAAGTTGTTGTGCATCAACTTCTTATCTTGCAAAAGACTGTACAGCAAACCCCAAGTGTTCAGAATGTGACAGCAATGGTCATAATGCAGCTTTACAGCCAGGACCAGCTGCATGGATTCTCACACACTCTCAGACCAAACTACAGAGTACAGTGGGGAGGAGAAAGACACAGTGTCTCCTGAAGTGACATTTCAGTGCACACAAGTGTGCAGAAAAGGTCTTAGCAGTCAATCCTGTTGCAAAATTTGTCTTGTTACAGTTTACCCAATTGGTCACAGAGAGAAGGCAGTGAGACTGTATGCCATTTCTGATGATTAAAATAACATATCCCTCGCTAACGCAACTTTATTTGATATCGGCAAGATTGAAGGATACATATCTTCATATACACTCAAGACTTGCTCAGGTGTCAATGAAGAGAGAAGGAGAAGAGCTGCTCTCTATCAAATTGAATCTATAAATAGAGAAATATCCCTACCTATGCCTACCTTGATTGAATGCAATGAAATCCCCAACAATAGAGAGGAAATTCCTACACCTGAGGCAGCATTGCATTGTACTAAACAGAGCACCGCCAAAGGTATGTTATCCGGATACACGATTCTTTTACCTACCAACAGACTCAGAAAGGTCGGCCATTATCTACCTATTAATACCTTATACAACAGGAACAATTGTTTGTAGTGTAGTTGCGGTGTAGCACAACAGCTTACAACCTTATTAGATATACCCACTATTCCCAAAACATATCAAAGCGTAACAGGGGAAAGAGTTGCAGAACTAACAGCACCAAGCATTCTTCAATGTCCCAATCAGGAACTGTTCCTGAATAATCACTTATCGCCTGGAACTAACTTTCACCCTATCTAAACTAACTATAGGCCTGGTAATAGTTTCAAGCAGGGTGGCGTGCACGCTACTGACCCGGGTATACCTTGGAGTTGCACACAGCTACAGCTCCTGGATGAAGGTTCCCCTCTGGCCAAGTCCAGAATCTAAGATAGTGGTCACTCCTCTCTGCTACTGGATCCTAACACAACATCCATTCCATCTCCGTGCCTTTCTTACCAACAACAAAAACACAGCAAGCAAGTCTCTCCCCTCCCAACAGGATCCATTCACAACTAGTGCCTCCACAAAAAAGGGAAACTAGGTGAAAATCGTGCTCGATGTGTGTCCTCTTAGTTCCAACTATCACTCTGTAAAATGGCTACTGTTTCACAGCCACACGAATCACGTCTTATCATACGTTACACATAGGTTAGACTTTCAAAACAGCATCTTGTGTCCGAACAGCAGAATGCAGCAAGACAGTTTGTAATCATTAATTACACATAAGAATTTCACTGAAAAAACATGAGTTTGTTCCACCATCCCACATCATCATGAACATCTGAAAACATTTGCATTCCTGCATTAGACCCAGAAGCTCACATAATACTTCTTCTTGGAAGAGACATTATAAGAGTCCACAAGGCGATAAAACAGATAAATGGCCCTCACAATTCTCCAGTTTCTCAGAAGCTTGACCCAGGGTGGGTCATCATAGGTGATGTATACCTTGGAAATAGTCACAAACCAACCACTGTGAATTCTCTTTACACAAACTCATTGGAGAATGGACGTTCATCTCTTTTTCAACCGTGTCCTAACAGATTCTTTATCAAATGGAACCTTACAGAAACCTACCATGAAGACAGAGGTAATTTAGGATGTACAGTCTTTCAGGCAGTTAGGCCAAAAGCTGAAGGCATGGACCTCCAAGATAGTATTTTCAGAAATACTACCTGTACCACGGGTCACATCAGAGAGACAGTGGGGGATTAGAGAGGTGCATAAGTTGCTCAAAAATTGGTGTAGGAAAGAGGGATTTGGGTTTTTGGAGAACTGGGCCAACTTCTGTCTTTGCTGCAGGGTATTGGATGTACCTAAATGGGGAGGGTGCAACTGTATTGGATGACAAGACTTAGGAGGAATATTTAAACTAGGGACAAATTGGGAGTGCAATTACACATATAGCTTGCAAGATAGTGAAGATAGAAAGCTGGGAATTAGTAATAAATCAGGGGGTGGCGTGGAGGGAGGGGGTTAGTAATAGTTAATAAGGACAGGGTTAAAAGATTAAAAACCAAAAAATCTCTAAATTGCATGCTCACCAATGCCAGGTGTCTCCCCAACAAAATACATGAATTATAATTACCTATTGCTGTAGAAAAATATGACATAGCAGGTATAACTGAGACATTCCTGGATGAGAGCTTCAACTGGGCGGTTAACTTATAGGGTTACACTTTATTTAAAAGAGATTGTAAAAGCCAGAAGGGAAGAGGTGTATATCTTTATGTATAATCCTGTCTGAAGCCAACACTGTAGGAAGATATAGATACAGCAAATGAGCATGTGGAGTCATTATAGGTAGATATACATGGGAGTAATAACAATAATAAAATTCTACTAGGGGTCTGCTATAGGCCCTTTGAAAAAGTAGTGAGGGACGTATTGTAGAGAGCAATGAGGAGAAAACACACCTATTAAATTATTTTTTCTCCACTATACTTACTTAGGAAAATGACCTTTCTGTTGATCAGCAGAGGGATGAGGTAAACTCCAGCTCTGCCTTAAGAGAATTAAAATAGACAAATCACCAGGTCCTGATGGTATACACCACGTATTTTAAGGGAATTAAGTAATGTGATGCTCCTATTCTTAATATTTATTGACTGTATAATAACGGGGTATGTGCCAAAGGATTGGCGCATAGAAAATGTGGTGTCAAAATTCAAAAAGGAGTCAATAAGTGATCCTGGAAACTATAGGCCGGTAAGTTCAACCTCTGTTGTAGGTAAAATGTTTGGAGGTTTTCTAAGAGATGCTATACTGGAGTATCTCACTGAAAATAATTTTATAATGCCATTCAAGCACTGGTTTATGAAGGATCAGTCCTGTCAAACTAATCTCATCAGCTTCTATAAGGAGGTTAGTTCTAGACCGGATCGTGCTGAGGCATTGGATACCATATATCTAGATTTTTCTTAAGCATTTGATACTGTGCCACAAAGGTTGTTAAGTAAAATGAGAATACTTGCACTGGGGGAAAATGTTTGCAAGTGGGTAACTGACTCCGTGACAGAAAACAATGGGTGGTGATTAATACTACATTCTCAGACTGGATCCCTGTTACTAGTGGGAAACACAGGGGTCAGTATTGGGCTCTATTCTCTTTAATATATGCATTAACGATCTTACACATGGATTGCACAGTAGAATATCAATCTTTGAAGATTATACTAAGCTCTGTAAAATAATTAACTCAATAGAGGATAATGTTTTATTACAAAGGGATCTGGAGAAGTTGGATGCCTGGGCAGAGAAGTGACAGATAAGGTTTAACACAGATAAATAAAAGATTATGCACATGGAAAGGAAAAATCCATTCCATGATTACTTGTTAAACGGAAAAACGCTGGGAAAAAGTGATATGGAGAATGTCTGGGGAATCCTGGAGGACAGTAAACTAAATTGTAGCAGCCAGTGTCAGGCAGAAGCTGCCAAGGCAAATAGGATCATGGGATGTATTTAAAGGGGCATAGATGAACATAACCAGAACATTAGTCTCCCATTATACGTCACTGGTCAGACCACACATGGAATATTGTGTAGAGTTTTGGGCACCAGTTCACAGGAAAGACATTGTAGAGCTTGAACAGGTTTAAAGGCAAGCAACAAAAGTAATTAAGGGACTGGGTGGACTGCAATACCCAGAAAGATTAACAAGATTAAGGCTATTATTAGTTTAGAGAAAAGATGGCTTCGGGGGATATAATAAATATGTATAATTACTGTATATTAAAGGTCAATACATAGAGCTCTCCAAGATCTATTAATACCCAGGATTGTTTTGAGAACAAGAGAGGCATCCTCAACGCCAAGAGGAAAGAATGTTTCCACATAAACATAGAAAATTATTCTTTACTGTAAAAGCAATGAGACTGTTGAACTCTGCCAGAGGAACTTGTAGTGGTAAATTCACTAACAGATTTCAAAAAGGGTCTGGATGGATTTCTAGACAGCAATAATATTTAATAATATTATAGTGACTAGGATTCAGGAGAAGGGTGGTTAATCCAGGGATTTATTCTGATTGCCAGATTGGAGTCGGGAAGGAATTTTTCCCCTAAAATGAGGACAATTGCCTTCTACCTCATGGTGTTTTTTGCCTTCCTCTGGATCAACAATGTAGCACAATATGCTGAACTTGATGGATATCTGTTTTTTTTTGGCCTTACAAACTATGTAACTATGTGAAAGAAGATCATATAATAGTTCCCTCTATTGATGATGAAGTTTTCTTGAAGATAATGGAAAAATGATTTCTCAAGGGTAATTCAAACAGCTAGGTCACAACCACTTCCCTTCAAAGCACAGAGATGCCGTCTCCCCAACAACAGAGACCAGGCACTTCAACGCTTTTCTTCACTCAAGCGCAACTTTCAAAGATGACCAGATATGAAGGAACATTTCTTCTCATTTAGGAGCAAGATACTTGCAAACAGCCATGCAGAAGTAGCCTCTCCTCTAGAAGAAAAGGAAGAACACTGGTACCTACCAACCTTATGTGTCAATCACCCTAACAAACCAGGAAAACTCCGGGTAGTATTCGACTCCAGCTCACAGTATAATGATGTGTCCCTTACTGATGTTCTTCTGACAGGACCAGATAAGATTCCACAAAGAACTTATTGCTACTGTTGCCAATATACAACAAATATTTAATTGTTTTCTAGTTAAAGAAGAACACATGAACTTCTTGAGTTTCTTGTGGTTTAGAAATTATGACCCTACTAAAGACATCACAGACTATTGCATGAAGTTACATGTTTTTGACAACAGCGCACCTCCTGCAGTTGCTATATATGGACTACTTGCCCAAGAGGGTGAGAAAAAGTATGGACAAGTTGCCAGTCAGTTTGTTGAGAGAGACTTTTATGTAGATGATGGACTTAAGTAAATTTCTTCACCAGAGACTGTAATCAGTCTGCTCAAAAGGACTCAAAGTATGTTTGCCTGTTCGAACCTCAGACTGCATAAGACAGTGTCAAACAGCAAAGTTGTCATGGAGGCCTTCCCCACTCAAGAGCACGCTATGTATTTAAAAGATTTAGACTTGGTGACAGACTCAGTATCTATGCAGTGCAACCTAGAGCTCAACTGGGATCTCAAGACTGATACTCTTACTTTTCAGGTCGACCAAGAGAGAAGTCCTTTCACCCGACTTGTTTTCTTATTTATGGTAAATGGCCTATACAGTCCACTTCGGTTTGCAGCACCTGTCATCATCAAATCTAAGACTCTGCTCAGAGAGTTAACTACAGATACATGTGATTGGAACTCTACCCTTCCCCCAGAGAAAGAAGTTCTATGTATAGCAAGAAGAGATTCTTTGAAGATGTTGTCCAACCTACACATAGCTAGACCATATGCTCTCATGCCTCCTGGAGAAGTTCATTCTAGGAAGCTCTGTATATTCTGCAAAGTTTCATTAAAAGCAGTTGCTATGGTATACAATAGACCTTAAAGAACAAATCCAGGTTAGCTTTGTAATGGGTAAAGCAATGCTGGCACCAATACCTGAGCCTACCATACCTAGACTAGAGCTTTGTGCTGCTGTTATAGCAGTAGAATTGGCATAACTAATTATGTCAGAAATAGATGCAAAACTTGACGATGCAGTGTTATATACAGACAGCCAAGTGGTGCTGGGTTATAATTACAATGAGACTAGAAGATTTTATGTCTCTACAGCGGGTCATAAATCAGGCGCATTCCAGTGCTCAGGCGACAGTTTCAGATCAGATATACCACTTTGAAAGTGGTATACCTGTTCTAACTTTAATTCATTCAGAAATGCCATAGTGGAGCTATAAATATGTAGCTTCGCTACGGTTCTAGTGCGCCCCGCCTCCCACACGCCCACCGAGATCGTGCGCATTACAAAGCGCCGCAGGCGCTATGTAATGCACCCTGGAGTAGCAGACGGGAGATTTGAAAATGTATGAACGGGTCTGTGTCTGATATCGGGCTGTAAAGACGCCAGATATCTGGCGCAGCCCCGTTCATACATGTCGCCCTAAATGTACCTTACTAATTCCCAATCATCCCATTTAATCAATGTTCCCTAATCTGCTGTAGCATATAGCTTCTTATCGCTTACAGGCTCCCATGACCAGTTTAGATCACAGTTGCCTGGCTATAGCCGCCTCAAAGTGGCTTGTTTTTCCACTGTATTGGTTTAACTAACAATCAATTTTTTTCTTTTTTTTTTAAACCTGCAGATGATGCAACAAACTAGGCATTTGTATGTTTTTTGATCAACTTTGTTATCATGTAGGCTTTGATACATTATATTATGTACCGTAACTTAAATACCAAATCTATCCAGTCCTGGGATTTATATATCTCCTACCAGATGGGATTCCATCCTCTGTAGTTTCATTTTCAATATTTGATATGTACATATTTTACCACAATATTGATCACATATGATATTTTTATGACTACGGTCTTAAAAGGCTTGTTGTAAACATAAGTATAGTAATATTCTTATATCACTGATTTGATATAGAGTACTATATTATGTTATATATTACAGGGGTGTCGCTAGGCATTTTTATATTGTGCCTGTGCCCCGGATAAAACTGCCTGTGCCCCAAAACTTGTTGGGGTTCAGGCCCCTGCAATGGGCCTGAAGCGTCACCGGTCTCTTCAACTGTATGTGCTTCCGCTGGACGCACATACAATTGAAAGCTTCCACGGAACAGAGAGCAAGCGCTCCCTGCTCCGCAAAGTACTCCGGTGACCCGCAAGCAGACTTGCAGCCCTCTGGAGTATCTGGCACAGGCAGCATGCCAGCATGCCATTATGCCTGCGTGGCATAATGACATCATGCTGTCTGTGCCGGAAAAAAGACGGAGCCCAGCGGAAGCTTCAGGAAGCTTGGGAAAGGTGAGTACTGTTATTTTTAATATACCTTATTACCTACAATCTTTATACTGGGGGCCTATTACCTACCAATCTATATACTATGAGCACTATTACCTACCTATATCTACTGGGGGCCCTATAACCTACCTATATATACTGGGGGCCCTATTACCTATTTATATCTTCTGGTGGCCCTATCACCTGCCTATATCTACTGGTGGCCCTATCACCTGCCTATATCTACTGGGGGCCCTATTACCTGCCTATATCTACTGGGGGCCCTATTACCTGCCTATATCTACTGGGGGCCCTATTACCTATCTATATCTACTGGGGGCCCTATCACCTGTCCATATCTACTGGGGGCCATATCACCTGCCTATTACTACTGGAGGCCCTGTTACCTAACAATATCTACTGGGGGCCCTATTACCTACCTATATGTACGAGGAGCCCTATTACCTCCCTATATCTACTGGGGGCCCTGTTACCTGCCTATATCTACTGGTGGCCCTATTACCTATCTATATATACTGAGGGTCCCTATTACCTACCTACAGACAGGGAGACCCTATTAATATACTGACTGGGGGACCCTATTACTTATCTACAGACTGGGGACCCTATTAGTTATGTACCTATTTGGGGACCATATTACCTACAGTTGAAACCAAAGTTTACATACACTATATAAAAAGACACATATGCATGTTTTTCTCACTATCTGACATGAAATCAGAATAAACCTTATCCGTTTAAGGTCAATTAGGATTAGCAAAATTATTTATAGTTGCCAAATTACAGAATAATGAGAGAGAGACTTTTTTAAGGCATTTTTATTACTTTCTGAAAATCAGATGTTTAAATGCATTTCATTAGTATTTAGTAGCATTACCCTTAGACTGTATGACTTGGGTCAAATGTTTTGGATATCCTTCAAGAAGCTTCTCACAATAGTTGTTAGGAATTTTGGCCCATTCCTCCTGACAGAACTGGTGTAACTGAGCCATGTTTGTAAGTCATCTTACGCGCACCTGCCTTTTCAGCTTTATCCATAAATTTTCAAAAAAATTGAGATCAGGAATTTGTGATGGCCACTCCAAAACATTAATTTTGTTATCCCTAAGCCACTTTGTAACCAGTTTGGCAGTATGCTTCGGGTCATTGTCCATTTGGAAGACCCATTTCCGCCCAAGTCTTGAGATGTTGCTACAGTATTGCCACATTATCTTTTTTCCTTATGATGCCATCTATTTTGTGATGTGCACCAGTCCCTCCTGCAGAAAAACAACTCCACAACATGATGCTGCCACCGCTGTGTTTCACGCTACCATCCTACTCCCTTTTTCCTCCAAACGTAATGATATTCATTATGGCCAAATAGCTCAATTTTAGTTTCTTCACACCACAGGACATGGCTCCAAAAAATGTAGGTCTTTGTTCTTGGGTACATTTGCAAACATTAATCTGGCTTTTGTATGTTTATTTTGGACTAATAGTTTCTTCCTGGCAGAGTGGCCTGATAAAGTACTTGTTTCATTGTGGGTAATGACACAATCTTACCAGCTTCCACCAGCATCTTCACAAGGTGCTTTGTTTTTGTTCTTAGGTTGATATACACATGTCGGACCAAAGCACGCTCCATATCTGAGAAACAGAACCTGCCTCCTTCCTGGGCGGTACGATGGCTGGACATTCCTTTCTTGTTTGTACTTGCATATAATTGTTTGTACAGATGAACGAGGCACCTTCATGTATCTGGAAATTGCACCCAAGGATGATCCTGACTTGTGCAAGTCCACAATTCTCTTCCTGATACCTTGGCTGATTTCTTTAGACTTTCCCAAGATGTTACACACAGAAGAAGTGTGTTTCTGGTGTGCCTTAAAAAAATTTCAAAGATGTGTCTCTAATTATCTAAGATGTTGCCAAAGACATGACATCATCATATGGGCTGTCCCAAATTGTTTAAATGCATAGTAATCATAGTGTATGTAAACTTTTGGCTTTGCAGTAACTAATACAAATGCCCTAAAATTCTCTCTCTCTTTCATTATTCTGGCATTTGGCAATTATAAATAATTTTGGTAATCCTAATTGTCCTAAAACGGGTAAGTTTTATTCTGATTTCATGTCAGATAGTGAGAAAAACAAGCATATGTGTCTTTTTATATAGTGTTGGTAAACCTCTGGTTTCAACTGTATTTATTTATATACTTGGGACCCTATTACCTATATATCTATCCACCGGGGGACATGTATACTTACCTACTGGAGGAAATGTAACCTATATAACTACTGAGGAGACCTATATACCTACCTACTGGGAGGGGGTCTATAAACCTATCTAAAGGGGTCCTAGAAAGTGACGATGGGTGATTCCCCATGTCCCACTGCAGGCACCTGGCTTTTCTATCATAGAAAAGCAGGTTGCTGTGGGGGTGGGGCATCGCCATGCTTTCCTGTATAAACCCCCATTAGGAAGGGAGTTATATAAACCCCCCAGTACGTAGGTAGATAGGTATATAAGTGCTGGAAAAGTGAGGATGTTTGCGTGGTAAATTCTGCAGAGATGAATCGTGGTCGGCAGAAGTCACCTTGACAGTCTGGGACGGATGGAGAAGAGAAGGGAAAGTGATCGACTCCGATCAGAATAGATGTCATGTCACGAGTGGCCCCGCAGCCTGTATGTCAGGCTGTGGGTGCACTCGTACTCCCTCTGCCCATTTGGCAGCGGGGATGAGTGGTGCCGCGGTCCGCATGTGGGGCTGCCGGCGCACCCGTACCTCAAACACGTACTTACCCTGCCGCGATCCTGATTCGCCGTGTTCTTCTGCTGGCCAGTGCTCGCATTCCCGCTCCTTAGGGCGCGCGCACGCTGGCTCTTTGAGATTTAAAGGGCCAGCGTGCCAGAATTTGGTTAATTGCCGGGGGATGACCCTATATATCTCGGACACTCCCACTACTTTTCCGCCGGATCGATTGCGCCTTGTGCCTTAGAGAAAGTGTTCCTAAGTGCGTTTTTGTCTTGCCATGTTCCTAACCCGTCGCTACGTTTCGAGACTACGAACCTTTGCCGCCTGCCCTGACCTTCCTGCCTGTCCCCGACTACGAGTTATCTTCATGATTCGGTATCTCGCTGCACCTCGGCTGCCACCGCATACAAGTCGCATCAGGGGTAACGACCTGGTAGGACTCTCGCCGCAGCAAGCCAATCCTGCCTTGCAGCGGGCTATGGTGAAAACCAGGACCTACTTAGATTCTGCTCCCTGGCGTGGCTTCTACCGCTTGTGGTGGTCCAGAGGATCCACTACTCCTGCCGTTCCACGTTTCTTGTAATTCACTAAATGTAACTGCAGTGTAATCTTATATTTCTGCAGAGCGCCTACATACAACTAGTTTCTACCACTATATGGTCCCTGGATAGCGTTAATATACATCTTCAGAGCCTGTGTACAACTGATAGTCACATGTGGTGGTCGCGTTTTGTCATAGTCTGAAAAAAAACACACACAAAAAATGAACATTACTTACTTAAAAAACACCACTATTGTGGGCCCTGTTCACAGCTCAATAGCTGGACTAAACTGAGCCCAGGAGCAGGCATCTAGCCATATGCTCCTGGGAAGTATATAAGGCTAGATGCCTGCTCCTGGGCTCAGTTTAGTCCAGCTATTGAGCTGTGAAGAGGGCCCACAATGGTGGTGTTTTTTGTCACAGTCTGGCAGTATTATTTGATCCTTAAGTAGGAATAATTTTGGGTCTTGGTATTGTTGGAGTTTGGTATATTTGCTTCATGTATAGCTGTATTATTTGGTGACTGTTATTTATAAGGTATTACACTGTCATACGTAGGTGAGCACTTTTGAAAAAGCAAATTTGTCAGTGCTGATTTTCATTATACAAACACTGCTGAGGTGATGGACAGGATCTATGTGAAATACATGTAAAATTAGTGACATACATTTTTTTCTCTGTAAAAATACATGCCGCAATTCACAATGTAGCGTGAAAAATGCTTTGTGAACGCAGCCCTACTGAGTAAAACTAAACACAGGGACCGGGCCCCGGATGTTTTAGGACCCTAGCAACACCCCCGATATATTATATTATAGAGTCATTGATTGACCCTAGAGTCATGATTTATGAGTAGCATGGTGGTTCCGAGGTTAGCCCTGTTGCCTTGCAGTGCTAGGATCCTGAGTTCAAATCATACCAAGGACAACATCTGCAAGGCATTTGTATGTTCTCTTTGTGTTAGTGTGGGTTTCCTCTGGGTACTCTAGTTTCCTCCAAAAAACATGGAGTTTAGACTGTGAGCCACAAAGGGGACAGGAACCAATGTGAACAATGACAATCTCTGTGGAACATAACAGTGATTAAAATAAGTGAACATAAACTTTGTTGAGGTCCTAAAATCGGATTTTGTTCGTTGCACTCCCTTTCAATATTACTGGATGGGACAAGCAGTAGTGGGAGACTCAACCCTACTTTTATGGTTTTACTGGTGTCGTGTTCATTGCAAAAAAAAAAGTTGAGCAGCACATAAACTGTGTGGTTTAGTGGAACAGCCCCCTGTGTATACCCAGTTACATCATATGTGAAATTTAAGATTGTAAAGTATCCTGTTGCATTCTGCTGTTTATGCAAAATAGAGACTGAGACATGTGACAGCCAGACACGAGGCTGCAGCCATCTTGGATAGAGTGAAGGACACAGAGAGATCAGGAGAGGATGAGGGTTGACTCAGCTCTCCTGATTCTGTTAGTTCCTGAACTGTGAGCAGCTCCCGAGAGAGGAGTTTGACTGTCCGAATTGTTGCTGTTGGCAAGGAAAGCACCGTGATAGAAGTTCCTTCTATGCGGGATCCAGGGTCTGATAGGAGCGACTACATCTGCGATATCAGCTCCAACAGAAGGGACTCTCACCTCAGAGCAGTAACTGCTGGCCACCACAAGGTACAACCGGGTCAAACGCGTGCATGCCAACTAATCCAGAACTATTTCTTACATGCGAACCAATCGGTTCACATGTAAGAAAATTCGTATGTTACATGTACTTATTTTCTGGGAATTGCGGTTCGAGCTAGTTGAGTTTTACACCACGAGTGTGCCTTTGAACAGCACTACATGCAATTGTTCTTGTCTTTGTTCGGTATTAAAAGGTAAAGGCTGTTCGGCCTTTCCGAACCCTGTGGGTATGTAAACCTATTGTGCATCCCGAGGATACACTCCCGGCTGCGTTCTGTGTAGCACAGGGGTCATGCTCACAACTTTGTACATGTGTGTTTGAGGAATCTGTTGAACATACTAAACTATACTTTTGTTGAACTGTTGTTGGAGTCATTTACTTTGTCCGTGACTGCGCTGTATTCCGGGAAACCTACCTCGGTACTCGGCTTACAACTGCTTTAACTCTTTGTTTGTGAACCAATTGTACCTTCACACAGGGCACTATATCCACTGTCTTTTTACCTGATAGACTAGCCTTTAGGAGAGGTGATAGAGGGGCTGCAGAAAATATCACTTGTCTGACAGAATATGCTTTGAACATTATTAAACAACTTTCATTGTATTGTAACACATGCAAGCTGCAGAAAAGCAGTAAAAAATTTTCTGATCATAACCATTTTTAAAAATAGTTAGCAAAATATGTACAATGTGTTAGAATGCAGCAAATTTAGTATTTTTTTATTTTGGTTTTTTTCATCTTTACCTTCAAAGAGCAATAACTTTTTTTATTTTTCTGTCTACAAAGATCTATGATGGCTTATTTTTTGGGGGACAAGATTTTTTTTTGACCATACAACATAGGGGGACATGTATGAATGGGGCTGCGCCGGAAGTCTGCCATATTTGCAGCCAGACATCAGACAACCCCCTCCCCTGTTCACATTACTGAAAACCCTCATGTACACCAGTATCAGGCACATTACAGAATGCAAGCGGCATGTTGTAATGTGCCTGATTTTGGGGGTGTGTGGGAGGCGGGGCACGTTAGAACAGTACGAAGCTATAGATTTATAGCTTCACTACAGCAATTCTAAGCGCATTACTGCTGGAACAGGTATACCACTTTCAAAGTTGAATGCCAGACTAGAAATGTCATCTAAGCGCTAGAATGCACCTGATTTATGACCCACTGTAGAGCGGATTCATAAATCAGGCGCATTCTAGGCTATTATTATGCACATGAAATTTGGCGTTTAAACCTCAAATTTCATACATGCCGCCCATAATGTAATGGTACTGGTAATGTACTAATTTCTATATAGAGTTCTTTGTTCCATATAAATTGCGTTATCTGTATTCTGCGAGTCGACACAATGTGGTAATAAGAAAAGTTTTATAGTTCTCATTATGTTTTACTACTTTTAAAAAAATAAAATACTTTAAAAAAATTTGCTCTGCATCGCCATCTTCTGAGACAAATTACTTTTTTATTTTTCTTCTGTTAGAGCTGCATTTCTTTGCGGAGTAAGGTCTAAGTTTTAATGGTTCCAATTTGGAGTTTATTACTTTTTGATGCTTTTGTTTCACTTTTTATTTGCTCTTTTGGGAGGCAGGATGACTTTGAAGTTTTTTCTATTTTTTTTTTTTACAGCGGTAACCTTGTGGAATAAATAACACAATATTGTGTTAAATTAAATTTTCATGTATGTGACAATATCAATTCTGTATAATTATTTCATTGTTTATTTATTTATATTGAAAAAAGTCTTATTTCATTTTTTAAATATTTTTAGCTTAAAAACTAAAAGAAGTTTTGAAAAAAATTTTGTTATTACATTAACATTTAGTTCTCCTAGGGAACTTGAACATATGACAGCTTGATTGCTTGTACTGCAGTATTTAGCCATATCATTGATCTCCTATTTGGGGGCGAAATAGGAGTACAAACGTGGAAGCGACGGAGGCCTTCATTAAGCCTCCAACTGCCATAGTAATGGCACGAGCATAGTTACATAGTTACAAAGTTTGCAAGGCCGAAAAAAGACAGACGTCCATCCAGTTCAGCCTATTGTGCTAAAGTGTTGATCCAGAGGAAGGCAAAAACTCCCATGAGGTAGAAGCCAATTGACCTCATTTTAGGGAAAAAATTCCTTCACGACTCCAATCTGGCAATCAGAATAAATCCCTGGATCAGCGACCATTCTCCAGAATCCTAGTCACTATAACTTGTTATATTATTACACTCTGGAAATACATCCAGACCGTTTTTGAACTCTGTTATTGAATTTACCATGACAAGTTCCTCTGGCAGAGAGTTCACAGTCTCAGGCCATGTTCACACGGCTTAAAATTGGATGTATTTCAGTCCGTAATTACACGCCGGAGTGCGCAAATTACGGCTGGAATACGTCCAAGTCATTACGGTAATCCACAGTTCTCATAGAGACCTATGGATTAGTTCTCCTCTCCCTGCTCGGTGAATACGCCGAGGGGGGAGATAATTGACATGTGAATTACCAGCGGCGTATACGTGCCGCTGGTAATACAAGTCTATGGGCTGGCGAGGTGCCGGCCCCCCGCACCCGCCCCGCCCCCGGCCACACGGCGTAATTGCGGGGTGTAATTACGCCCTGCAAATACACCGTGTGAACCTAGCCTTACTGTTCTTACAGTAAAGAATCTCTTCTAATGTTTATGTAGAAACTTTCTCTCCTCAAGACATAGAGGCTGCGGATACAGTCCTGGGTATAAATAGATCTTGAGAGAGATCTCTATATTGACCTTTAACCCCTTAAGCCGAACGCCTGTAAAAGTAGTTTAGTTTTTGCCACCTTGCGTTTCAACAGTTGTAACTTTTTTATTTTATCAAAGACAGTTGTATGAGGCCATGTTTTATTTGAGACAAGTTGTACTTTATGGGGGAATAGTTTAAGTTCACTTCCAATTAATTGCAGTATTTTTTTTAAATCTTTTTTTGTATTTTTTTTTTTGGTTTTATTTTATTTTATTTTTTACACCATTCACATTTCACCCTTAATAACTTGTTAAATAGATTCTACATATTACGGTCGTGTGGATACCTACTATGCGTAGGTATTTTTGTGTGTGTAATTTATATACATGCTAATATACATGCTAATACATTCTAATCTGGGTCACTTTGAAACAGGCAGTGATATGGACAGCACACAGTGTGTCAGGGTCACTGGCTTCATACACCGACAGCTCTGGGTCCACTCTAGGTCCCCAGGGCTGACTGTGCAGCCATTAAAAGGGCTCTGTCGGGTCACCGGGTGTTCAGATCACCCGACAGAGCAGGGGAACCCTTTGATTGCGCTGCGGTGACGAACCGCCCAAATCAAAGGGTTAAAGCACCGGTTTGCGGAGGTTTCCTCCGCTCCCTGATGCTCGCAGGAGATGCTCTAGGATCAGAACTGTGTAGTACAGCCTCGATCACAGCGCAGTTAACTCCTATGTCTGCAGTGACGCCAAAAGACGTCGCTGCAGACGAACGACCCGCACCAGCCGACGTCAAAAGACGGTGCGCGGTCGTTAAGGAGTTAATATATTTATACATATTTATTATGTTCCCCCTCTCTAAACTAAATAACCCTAATCTTGCTAATCTTTGTGGATATTGCAGTCCACCCAGTCCTTTTATTATTTTTGTTGCCTGCCTTTATACCTGTTCAAGTTCTACAATGTATTTCCTGTGAACTGGTGACCAAAACTGTACACAATATTCCATTTGTGGTATAGCCAGTGACTTGTATAATGGGAGAATAATGTTCTCATCATGTGCATCTATGCCCCTTTTAATACACCCCATAATCCTATTTGCCTTGGCAGCTGCTGCCTGACACTGGCTGCAACAATTAAGTTTACTGTCCACTAGAATTCCCAAATCCTTCTCCATGTCACTTTTTCCCAGCATCTTTCCATTTAACATGTAATAATGGAAAGGATGTTTCCTCCCTATGTGCATAACTTTGCATTTATGTGTGTTAAACCTCATCTGCCATTTCTCTGCACAGACTTCCAACTTATCCAGATCCCTTTGTAGTAACACATTTTCCTCTATTGTGTTGATTACTTTACAGAGCTTACTATCATCTGCAAGGATTGATATTCTACTGTGCAATCCATGTGTAAGATCATTAGTGAAAGAGAATAGGGCCCAATACGGACCCCTGTGGTACCCCACTTGTAACAAGGATCCAGTCTGAGTATGTACCATTAATCACCTTTGTTTTCTATCACTAAGCCAGTTACTTACCCACTTGCAAATATTTTCCCCCAGTCCAAGCATTCTCATTTTATTTACCAACCTTTTATGTGGCACAGTATCAAATGCTTTAGAAAAATCTAGATATATGACATCCAATGTCTCACCCCGATCCAGTCTAGAATTAACTTCCTCATAGAAACTGATGAGATTAGTTTGACAGGACCGATCCTTCATAAACCCATGCTGGAACGGAGTTCCATTTATTTTCAGTGAGATACTTCAGGATAGCATCTGTTAGAAAACCTTCAAACATTTTACATACAGCAAAGGTTAAAATTACCGGCCTATAGTTTCCAGGATCACTTTTTGACCCCTTTTTGAATATTGGCACCACATTTACTATGCGCCAATCCATTGGGACATACCCCGTTATTATACAGTCCATAAATATAAAGAATAGGGGCCTATCTGTGACATTACTTAACTCCCTTAGGACATAGGGGTGTATACCATCAGGACCTGGGGATTTGTTTATTTTCATCTTCTTAAGATGGGGCTGCACTTCTTCTTGGGTTAGACAAGAAATATTAAAGGAGAAAAAATTGTTTTATAGGTTTGCTTTCTTCTCATCGCCCTCCACAATAATTCCCACACTACATTTCAGAGGGCCAACATTTTTACTATTTATATAGTTAAAAAATATTTTGGGGTTAGTTTCACTTTCTATGGCAATCTGCCCTTCTGTCTCCAGCTTTGCTGTATTTATCATTATTTTACCGATGATGATGAGGACATTATTCTCCCATTATACAAATCACTGGTCAGACCACACATGGAATATTGTGTACAGTTTTGGGCACCAGTGCACAGGAAAGACATTGTAGCACTTGAACAGGTTCAAAGGTGGACAATTCCCAGAAGAATTAGCAAGATTAGGGTTATTTAGTTTAGAGAAAAGGGTCTAGATGCATTTCTAGAGTGTAATGATAGTTACAGTGACTAGGATTCTGGAGAAGGGATTTATTCTGATTGCCAGATTGGAGTAAGTAAATGAGAACAATTGGCTTTTACCTCATGGTGGTTTTTTCTTCTGGATCAACACTATAGCACAATAGGCTGAACTGGATGGACATCTTTTTTCGGCCTTAAAAAATGATGTAACTATATGTAACTATGTAACTACAGTTAGGTCCATATACATTTTTACACTAACACAAATTTTGTTTTTTGGATCTGTTTACTGAAACATACTCAGGTTATAGTTATATAATTGACATGGACATAAAGGGCAACATGTATGAACGGGCTATAATTTTAACCAGGCGCACTGCAATATCAGGCACATCACAGAGCACCCGCAGCACTTTGTAATATCGCTGAGATCGGGGGATGTGCTGGAGGCGTGTCGCACTATAACCGTGCAAAGCTACACATTTATAGCTTTAGTACGGCAAATCCAGGTGCATTACTGCTGGATCAGGTAAACCACTTTAAAAGTGGTTTACCTGAGCCTGAATTGTAAGCTTTGCGCTAGAATGCGCCTGATTTATGACCCATAGTATACCGGGTTCATAGATTCAGGCACTTCTACACTACTATTGTGCGCAATAAAATTGGCGCCTGGGCAACAACAATCATACATGTCACCCAAAGTGCAGACTTTCAGCTTTTATTTGAGGTTAGTCGCATTAAAGTTGGAGCAAGGGTTTAGGAGTTTCAGCTCCTTGCCATGCGCCACCCTGTTTTTAAACCGACAAAACGTAATTGGACACATTAAATAAATGTAAATAAAATGTAAATTTCTAATACTTGGTTGAAAACCCTTTGTTGGCAATGACTGCCTGAAGTCATGAACTCATGGACATCACCAGACGCTGTGTTTCCTCCTTTTTGATGTTCTGCAAGGCCTTTAATGCAGTGGTTTTCATTTACTGTTTGTTGGTGGGCCTTTCTGATTGAAGTTTAGTCTTTAACAAGTGAAATGCATGCTCAATTAGGTTGAGATCAGGTGACTGATTTGGTCATTGAAGAATATTTCACTTCTTTGCTTTAATAAACTCCTGGGTTACTTTGGCTTTATGTGTTGGGTCATTGTATAATGAAACACTAACCAATCAGTTTGGCTGCATTTGAGCACACAGTATGTCTCTAAATACACTCCAGGATGTAGGCATATCAATGTCCAAATCTACCGTAAAGAGAGGACTGCATTAAAGTAAAAATAGAGGGTTCACTGCACAGTGCAAGCCACTCATAAGCCTCAAGAATAAAAAAAAATAGATTGGACTAAAAACGTCAGCACAGTTCTGGAAGAACTTTCTTTGGACAGATGAAACCAAGATCAACCCTTACCAGAATGATGGAAAGAAAAAAGTATGGCAAAGGCATGGTTCCGCTCATGAACCAAAGCATACCACATCATCTGTAAAATACGGCGGAGGTAGTGTGATAGCTTGGACATGCATGGCTGCCAGTGGCACTGGATCACTAGTGTTTATTGATGATGTGACACAGGACAGAAGCAGCTGGATGAATTCTGAGGTATTCAGAGACATACTGTGTGCTCAAATCCAACCAAATGCAGCCAAACTGATTGGTCAGCATTTCATAATACAGATGGACAATGATCCTAAACATAAAGCAAAGCAACCCAGGAGTTTATTAAAGCAAGAAAGGGGAATATTCTTGTCCTCAGTCACCTGATCTCAACCCAACTGAACATGAATTTCCCTTGTTAAAGACTAAACTTCAGACAGAAAAGCCCACAAACCAACAGCCATCAAAACACCTGCATTAACTGCCGGGAGGAGCATTAAAAAGGAGGAAAGACATCATATGGTAATGTCCATGAGTTCAAAACTTCAGGTGGTCATCGCTTTCAAAAGGTTTTCAACCAAGTATTAAAAATTAACATTTTATTTACAATTATTTAATTTGTCCAATTACTTTTGGTCCCTTTCAAAACAGGGTGTAAAGGAGCTGAAACTCATGAACCCTTTATCTAATTTTAATGTGAATACCCTCAAATGACAGCTGAAAGTCTGTACTTTATGTACATGTCCATTATCTAACTATAACTTGAATATGTTTCAGTAAACAGGTACAAAAAACAAAATTTGTGTCAGTGTCCAAATATATGTGGGATAGTGAACCAGCCTAATTGTGTTTACAAGTTAAATCATATGTGTGACTTATAA
This sequence comes from Phyllomedusa bahiana, assembly GCA_025379985.1. NCBI lineage: Eukaryota > Metazoa > Chordata > Amphibia > Anura > Hylidae > Phyllomedusa > Phyllomedusa bahiana. The sequence continues at coordinate 6,790 of JAODAL010025750.1, read as the reverse complement.
TTGTAAAGTATTCTGTTGCATTCTGCTGTTTGGCCACAAGATGCCACTGCTTCCTGTTTCTGGTGTATGCAAATTAGAGACTTGTGATAACTGTCACACGAAACAGAAGCCATCCTGGGCTGAAGCAGGGAAGACACAGAGTCATCAGGAGAGGACAGACGCTGGGCGAGGATCGACTCAGCTTTCCTGAAACTGCTAGGCCCTGAACTGTGAGCTTCCCCAGAAAGGGAGAAAAGAGTGTGGCTGTCTACATCGATGCTGTTGGCAAAGAAAGCCCCACGAAGGAAAGAACACTCTGCAGAGACTGAGAGGAGCGATTACATCGAATAACGGCTTCAACAGATGGGATCTTCACCTCAGAGCAGCAACTGCCAGTCACCACAAGGTACATAAGTGACAAACACGTGCACGCCAATGAAACTAGGACTGCGTGCAGGCCTGTAGTTAGCGTAGTTAGGGCAGATTTGGTTTGAGGCCATAAGTGTTTACCCAAGTATGTCCCGTGATTTGGGACTTTGTTGAGGGCTTGCTATAGCACTGCTATTTATGCGACCAGCTCAAATGTGAGAGAATCTGTATTATATGTATGGGAATAGCGGGTAGGGTTGGTTAAGTTGTAAGCTGCTGTGCTACAACGCGAGCGCACCTTTGAACGGTACCACACCTGATTGTTCCTAATTTTTTAGACAGTATTAAAAGATAAAGGTGTTCGGCCTTTCCGAACCCTGTGGGTAGGCAAACTTATCGTGCATCCCGAGGATACATCTCCAGTGGCGTGCTATGTAGCACAGGGGTCTCGGTCACAAGTTTGTACATAAGTGTTTGGGGGATTTGTTCACTTTCCTAAAAAGTTCAGTAAACCATACTGTTGTTGAACTGATGTTGGAGTCGTTTTCTTAGTTAGTGTCTTAGCTGTATTATGGGAAGCCGAACACTCTGTAATTGGGTTACAGATATATGGACCTAACTCTATGTAATGAATAAAAACAGAATGTTTTTTTTTTTATCACAGCACTCAGTTTGCAGTCTAATTGATATATAAACTATGTTCTGTGGCTCAGTATGGTTAACACAATAACCAATTTATATTTTTTTTAAGGTTTCGCTTTTTTTGAACAACTGCTTTTTTTCTTAATGTTTTACTTCTTTTGCACAAAACCTTTAAATAAACATGACAAAAACTAAAACAGCTTTTTTTCTGTCAACAGAGCTGTATTAGGGATTACTTTTTTGGATGACAAGTCTTATTTTTCATTGGTACTATTTTCTGATCCATATTGCTTTTTAATTACTTTTTCTTCCAATTTTTGGAAGGACTATAAAGAAAAAACGTTATTTTAGGAATGTTTCATTTTATGACTTTCTTTGCTGCATTTTTTCCATCATATAGCATTAACTTTTGTTTTTGTTTTTTTTTTTCAAAATCATAACTTTTTTTCTTTTACAATATTTTTAGTTTCACAGAGGGACTTAAATGTGTTATTCTTTGGTCAGTGACATAAAACAGTGCACTACTCAGTATTCTATTGACAGAGGCTTTGCCTCTAACAGAGCCTGATAGACTTCAGAACATGGCTGAAATGGAGGCCCTAGTTAAGTACATTGTGAGGGGAAGTGACAAATGGAGGCCACTTCCTTGGTCACTTGAACACTGCAACCAAGGGTTTAAACAGACAGAATTAGAGCTGACTAACATAGGATGTCCAACTCCATATTACTATTAATATACTTCAATCAGCATTCTAAGTGTATGGTGAAAGGCAAAATGAAGTGAAGCACATACAAAACCCCACACCTCACAAACACAAGGCTTCAGGAAAATAAAATTAAACTGTACTTATTAATTGAAAAGCTGTCCTTGTATCATCAGAACTAGCATAAAGGGGGCATAATGCTATACAGGTTTTAATACACTACTGTAATAACACCTGGGTTTAATTTTCTTCTACCCATCTTTAAAGTGATAGATTTAAATAAAAAAAATCCTTTATAACTAAAGATAAGACTTTATTTTGAGATTAAAAATAATTCACCATACAAGCAGGCAATTTGGCATGAAGAAATGCTCCATATCTCAGATTGTTTCTGAAAGACTAAGATCCATATTCTTCAAAGAAAGGATTAATGAGATTATTATCTAGATTTGAGTATATCTGTTTAAACCTGTGGGATATGCACAATGTTGTAAAAACTGATTACATTTTTATTTAACATTAAACATTCAACCATAATTGCAAAACAAGTTAATATTAGTGAACAATCATTATCTTTGTGATTAGAAAATGTAAATGTTTTATCATTTCTAGAGTTCTTTTGCTAAGGAGTCCAAACAAACCAATAACATTCAAAGATCTACATATTTGTATATGGATAGTTGAGGAGCCATTACTTGTAAGTAGATGATCATTTACATGTACTTGTTTAGAAATAAGAGCAGATAACACAGAAAGCTGTTATATCACGGTCAAACTAGACTCTGCTTCACCCGTAGTGATTATTGTTAAGATCCAAATCATTCCAATCTGCTTATAAGAATGATTTTCCCCTCTAAGGGGCCGTTCACATGGCTTATTTCGCCGTGGATTGGCGCCGTACTGCACGCCGGATTTGTGCTGCAGTACGGCGCCAATCCATCGCAGTAATTACAGTTATCCACAGTTCTCATAGAGAACAGTGGATTCCGTCGCTCCTCCCAGCTCGGCGAATCCGCCGGGCGGGGAGAAAGTCACTTGCACATTATCCAGGAGCAATACGCGCCGTGGAGAATGCACGTCTAGGGAGCCAGCGGGCCGTGCCCCCGCCCCGCACCCCCACCCACCCCTTCTTCAAGCCGGAATTGCGAGCGCAAACGGGCTCGCAATTACGGCTTGAATAAGCCGTGTGAACACGGCCTAAGTGTGCAAGACAGTCAACAATAAACAACAGACATTTTGTTTATTGTTGATAAATACTGATCATTCAAAATTTAAGTTTTTCTATGATTTAAATTGTTACTATTTTACTCTAAATTGTTACTTTTTTACTCTGTTAATAGTAGAAATGAATTCATAGCATTTTCACTACTTACAAAAAGTTAAGGATATTTGGCTTTTGGTTGAAAATTCAGGATGAACATAAAATTTCCTCATCGTGATGTTCACTTTTTGACATCATGAGACCTTACAATTAATCAACAGTACCTCATCACTGCGAGACTTCTCTTAGACGGAAGTGGCCACTGAGCTTAGAATGTTACAGAGTGTCAACAGCAAGTTGAAACTGAGATACAGAGAGACTGGAAGAGTCACAGAAAGGCATAGAAGTGGATGTCCTTTGGCTCCATCACATACTGATTGTAAACATTGCATTGCAGAACTGGATTATGAATGCCACACAACTTCAAGCACATTTAAGGGAGGTGAGAGGCAACAAAGTGTCACAACAAATCATTCGTAACTGTTTACATCAGTGTGGTCTGCATGCTAGATGACCAGCAAGGGTACCTTACCAGTACCTGACCTAGCAGATGCACAGCGCTCTCCTTGACAACATCGTTAGTGGGCATCATTTCTACTCAGAGTAAATCTACTTTCATCACTGAACAGCACAGATGACCACTAATCCCTCATCCAGCGTAGATGCTCCCTAGCCCATGTAAGACGATGATGCCTGTGTCTGGTTGTGTGGTTAGGTTGTCTAGCATGCAGACCACACTAATGTAAATTGTTATGATTGGTCTGACGTGACACTCGGGTGCCTCTCATCTCCCTTAAACATGCCTTGAGTTGTGTGGAATTCATCAACTGGTCCCACACGCATTGTTTACAATGAAGTAGTCATCAGTGCGTGATGTAGCCAAAGGACGTTCACTTCTTTGCCTTTCTGTGACTCTTCCAGTCTCTCAGTATCTCTGTTGCAAGGTGCTGATGACACTCTATGAGACTCTAAGCTCAGTGGCCACTTCCATCTAATAGCATCTTGCTTGAAGCCTAACAATGGCGAGGTAATGTTGATGAATAGTAAGGTGTCGTCTTGATCTCATAATGTCAAAATTAAAACAGCATGATGAGTAGGACTGTTGAAATCCTAATTCAAATTGATCACCTAAGTTTATTGGGCGATTCAAGGATCAGACACCTGTGAATTTTGCCATTAAGCTCCTAAGTTGTGCTAAAAGTATTGAAACATTGAACAGTAGTGTTGATTATTCCTAATGTGTTTGCTGTAAAAGAATATGTGTCGGTGATTATGTTGTAAAAAAATTGATTTTTTTGTGTAAATGGAAGCTAACATGGGATTTTCCATTAAATCTAAGGATATAAAGTGAAATGTCAATGTTTATAACCTACCAAATTTTTTAACATTATGTCTTATAAGCAGAACTTTAAATGTCAAAGTCCATAAGAATGAAAACACAGTCAATCAGTGAACACTGCTGTGATGTACAGAGACATTTCTATACATATGTGAACTCCAACTAATAATGTTTTATATGTAAAATGCAGATCATAATTAAATATATAAAAGTAGGAATGCGTTCAGACTATATATGTTAAACAAATATGAAATTTAGACTTGTCAGTCAAGATAGCTGGGTAGGGAAAAGCTGTCGGGGAGTCATCCCCACAATTCCTATCCCCCGGTGACCTTCTCATTTCTAGATTATTTTCTCCAAAACACAAAAGGGCTTAGAGTAAAACATAGTTGTTTTTTTTTAACAAGGAAGCCTGTTGGGATTTTGGGCAGCTTAAATGTCCTGAAACGCTACCTTCAATGTCACAGCTTCACTTCTCAAATCTGACACATCACTTTATGTAGGAATAACTTTGTAATGCTCTTCTTATTCAAGTGCTTTTCAGATTTTTTCCTTTGTGACACATTTTTTTTATACTAGTGATAAATTGTGGTTCACAGATTTTGTGTTTATTTGCAATAAAGACCAAAGTTTATGTAAAGTTTGGAAAAGTTTGCAGTTTTTACCAAAATTTCTGGAACAAAATCCAGCTTAAAAAAGCTTATAAATCCAGTTTAAAAAAGAGAATCATTCCACACCAATTAGTTGATCATTAATCATTTTTTTTTGTTAGGATGTTTAAAGTTTATTGTAAATTTTTTATATTTAATTTTTTGATAAATTTTCCAATGTATATTGACATCAATCTAGTTCAGCAGTGGCCTTAAGGTCCTGTATATTAGAAACCCATTATAAATCATTTTAAAAATTTTAACTATTCAAATCAGAATTTAGTAAGTTGAAAGATGAAAGCTGAAAATAACATTTAAAAATTGCATATTTGTTTGCAAATGTTTAATTTTAATCATTTTTTCCCCTGTAACAAAGCAGAATGGCAACTGAGAATCTATTACCATGATTTTGCAGTGTTTATGAACATCTGACATGTGCAATGTGATTCAAACCTCATGAATATAGGAGCACCATGTAGTATATATTTTGAGGCCTACTTTTTATCAGGATGTTTTTCAGGATTGTCATGAGGTAACATAGACACTCTCACAAACACCCTCCTTAGGAAACTTCACCCTTGAAGAATTTATGTATGGGTGTCGTTTTTTTTTTCCAATTAGGGCCATGAAAATAAACAATTACAATTTTCTTTAATGATATGTAGATTTGGCTCCTTTTTCCCTGTACTGAGATTCTGCAAATGTCCCATGCACCCAAAAAGCATGTTAGCAAAATCTGTGCTCCAAAAGCCAAATGGCAGTCCTTCCTTTCTAATGCCCTGCTATGTAGCCAAACAGCATTTACAAGTACAGAAGCATACTCAAGACAAACAAATATTGTGCTGCTTCTTCTCCTCTTAACTGGTTTAAAAATTTGAAATATTGAGCTAAAACTATACATTGAAAAATATGTAATTTATAATGTGGGAGTGTAATCCATACATAAGTGGAACACTTTGAAGCAATCTTTTATGGACAGGCAATGTTGTTTGTGCAGGTGTTGTACTGATAAATTGTTTTTTTTTTATCCCCCTTTTGTAATACACTCTATACCTTTTGTGGGACCTTTCCTTCTTTGCAGTTTTGGGGACTTTTCTGGGAAAATTTTGTAGAATATGGGTTGTCTCTAGAGATGGGCGAATTGATTCTAACGAAGTGGAATTCGTTTAGAATTTCAGGAAAACTTTGGTTCGGGACGAAGTCGAAGTTTGGGGTACTTCGGGTGAATGAAGTGTGCTTTTGTTTGATAAAATGGCTGCGAGCACATTACTTTACATTGGGAAAAGAAGTCTGATAGTAATAAGTGCGTATCATACATGACATTTGCATAGATGAATCCAATCAGAGAACGGCGGTATTATGTGATGTCACCGCACTATATAAGTCCGGGCGCGACGTTGGGAGCTCATACCGCTCTCACTGTACTGATCAGGGAAGGTGCTGCCACGGCTGCTAATGATAGCTCTTACTAAAGAACTCATTTTTATACAGCGATTTTTGGGGGGTGCTTCAGCTTGTCTCAGAGACTGCTTCTCTTAACGTTCTATTTCTGATTTTGGGGGTATTGGATCTGAAGTCCAGTGTGCGTCCAGTGCAGCTGCATATACATTTTAATGCTATCTGCTCACAGCACATTGAATATCCAAGGGTGATTTAAGCCTGTTCCTGTTGTATTCATTTAAAGAAACAGCGTTTTTACAATACAAATACCACTTCATTTTTGGCTGCTCAATTCTTTGCGCAAATTTTCATCCAGGGGTAATTAAGTGTTGTCTGCTGCTGTGGTGACTAAAAAAAACGCTTTTTCACCGGCAAAAAAGACATTTTTCCTGTAGCATAATTCACA